>VZRQ01007362.1:135571-156671 GCA_013397975.1 Machaerirhynchus nigripectus | reverse complement strand
CGGAGCAGGCGGCGGCAGGCGGCCGGCGGCAAAGCGCGGTTCTCCAGCAGCGCCAGTCCCAACAGCTGTGGGCAGCGGCCCAGTGTGGGGAAGCCGAGCAGAGGGTACGGCTGAGCCCGGCGCAGCCGCCGCCCGAGGGCCTCCCGGAGCTGGGGCCGGGCACGGAACCGGTCGTAGAGGTGCTGGAAATACCAGGCCCACTCTAGAGCCCTGTCCAGGGTGAGGGAGTCCCAGTCCCGCACCAACGCGGAGCAGGACACGGCCAAGAGCGCCGGCAACTGCTCCACCTGCCCCAGCACGATCTCCATGGCCCAGTCTTGGCGCTACAGGTTTGAGCGGGGTCCCGCCGGGAGCCGGGACCAACCCGAGCCGCGGAGGGGTGGTGTTTGTAACTCTATTGGCTGAGTGGGACGTCAATCCGACGAGGAGCGAGCTTTTGTTAAAGGAGTCGTCCCTCACCTTCCGGCTGATCGCTCAGCCAAGGGCGGGAAATTGAGCCGAATTAAAATGATAAAGACCGAGCACGATTAAATGTGGGTTTTTGTTTTGTTTTGTTTTGTTTTTTTTTTAAAGTAAATCGTTCCCCTCTAGGCCTCTCACCATCTTCGTTGCCCTCCTTTGGACGCTCTACAGTAGCTTTATTTCTTTATTATATTGTGTCACCCAAAGCTACACACACGACTCAAGGTGGGGCCACACCAGAGCCGAGCAGGACAACCACCTCCGGCGACCGGCCGGTCTGTCTATGCTAAGAGGCATAGAACAATATGTAGCATAGTATTCCTAACCATCTCTTAAAAAATAAACTTCTCCAGGAGCAAAGCCCCCCTGCCCCACCTTTGGGGGTACTTCCCAATTTCAGTGATAGCTCAGTCGCTGGAGGGCAGCCGTGTCCGAGCTCAGCACGGAGCAGGGCTGGCTGCCCATCGCTACCCACAGCTCAGTGTTCTACCAGGGGCTGGGCTCACCCTTCTGCCTTTCCAGTTAATGGCTTCATAGCTCATTAGAGATTCCCCAGGGCACCAGGCCTTCTCCGAGTACCTGCGCCAAGCCTCTGGCTGCCTGCAGGGATAATGGCAGACACCTGCCCTGGCTGCCCGGGCACCAACGCTGCTGGGATTTCCCGCACAGATGCCCCCGGACAACATGATGGAAACACTAACAGCTCCTCTCTGCAGTGACTAAGAGCTGACTCCTCTACTTCCACCTCTGCTAGCTGAAGGACAAATTTACGTGGCAAGCAAGGGGTATTAGGCATGGTTTGACACAGCCTATGTGTGGGAGTGATTGTTCTCATGTGCTTGCCTAATGTCCACTGCCCCATGGCTTCCCCTCAGCTGGGTTACAGGTTCTTTCCCTCCATCCTCACCTCCTTGACAGAGCTACACTATGTGTTCCCTCAGAGTGTGGAAGTGAGCAGGCTGGTCTGGCTTCTGGCAGCTTCCACAGGTGCACCCTTGTGCCCTTCCTCCTCAGAGTTGCAGCGGTGGCATCCAGGTGCAGGAGCTGGGAGGTTTGGGAGCTGCTGGATATTCCTCTGGAAGTTTGCCAGCCCTGTGGCACAATCCTAGCCAATGGAGCAGGTCTGGGGGCAGCAGAGTGGCTGGTGAGTGCCTGGTGCGCCCCTGGTGCCTTTGAGCTGGGCTGCAACAATGCCCAGGGGAGGAGGGTGGACACCCTTCTCACCCAGCCTGGCAGGACATGGCCCTATGTCCAGTCATGGGGCAACATTGCCAACCTGCCCAAGAAACTCCTTTAGCTTTCTGAAAGGCACTAGCAACACCTGGGATAGTAAATAAGGTTTGACTGGAATTTACTGCAGGAACCAGCAATAGAAACCAAACTATAATGCTGTGAGCTACACTACTGTTCTTTCGAACGAGCATTATGCATCCTCATGCAGAATTCTCCTCTATACATCCTAGTGCTGCAAATAGTTTCCTCTGACCTTGTTATTAAACAAATTGTGGTTTTGGGTGATGGAGTGTGCAAGGACTCTTGGTAGCTTAGATAGTAAAAGACACAACACTGGTAGCTCTGACTTCAAACTAACATGGGTGAAAGACAAGAAAGAGGTCAACAACTTGCTTCTGCTGCTTTGTTTTCCACTAAGGAAAACTGAAATGTGTGGACAGAGCTACTGAACCCATTCGAATTCTGTGTCTAACTAGGAACGTGCTGAGACCTTGTCCCATATCCACATGTTCTTGCCCTAAAAGTAACGTCAAAGCTGTAGGTGACCAGCTTTTCTAATTCACATCACACTTTGAAAATAAAGCAAAAGACAGATTAAGAAAATTGTAAGGGTTTAGATACTAGGCTCCCCTCTCTAGACCCTCCTGTAGACTGCCCTAGGTGGTTGTTTAGTAGAGGTTTTTCTCAAGTACACTCACTAAAACAGATCTCTCATCTATTATCCTATTTTCTTATTTCAGTCCTATTTCCTTATTTCCTATTTTTCTTATTTCTTATTTAAGAAAACATGAAGCTCTAGGCTTGATGCTTTAGGTCACCTGTAGGTTAAGGGCCTAATACAGGCATTGGAGTGAAATTCTATGGCCCTTGTTTGTGATGGAAGGAGCTCATAACAACCTGTCAATGTCTATGAATATAATGTATTTTAAGGTGTCATTCTAAAATACATGGTTTTCCCCTGAAAAATCTCTTTTAAGCTTTCTGTTATATATTAAACATTAACTTGGTTACAGATGGCTAGAGATTTGTTGCATTGTTAGTAATGGAATTGCTATTGTAATTAATAAATTCATACTTACCTATCATCTGCTTTACCCGTATATTCCAATGCACATTATAAAATAACATACAGTGAAGAGAAGATGGAATGTGCAAACTTTGCAGTTACATACAGTTGAGTGCAGCACTTTGGGATGTTACTCTGTGTTTTACTTAAATGAAAAAGTGACAGAAAGAGTGGTTGGAATATAATTAAATATTATATATATAGTATGTAATATATATGTATATATAGCCCTCTCTGGTTTAATATGGCATGTCTTGAATGAAGGGTTTTGGCACAGAGGAAGAAAACTGTTTCCGTGAATTCGATGTTTTATTTTGGTAGGGATGTTTTATTTTGGTAGGGATGTTTTTGGAGGTGCATATGCCCCATGACATAAAGAAGAAAAGATATTTCCCTTTACATCAGACAACTTTTCACAAGAAATCTTTCACATTACTGTTCTTTTTCTTTATTGGATTAAGCATATGAGTTTATATCCTGTGAATGTCTCTGTATGTTTCAGTTGAAAGAAATCAAATAATCACATTTGCAGCACCAGGAAACTAACAAAAACAGGTGGTGAAAATCTAAGTAGTCTGGAAAAAACACTGTTATCTGGAATAATCTTACATGTGAAAGGAGATGGCCTGTGTGTTCTAGTGGGTCTCTGTAGAGCTGATTGAAAAATTAAATTTCCATTTTATGAAAAGCTCTGAATATTTCAGCTTTTTTTTTTTCCTTAGAGTGAAAATTCTGAATATCAGCATTTTTTATCAAAAGGGCACAGGTTGACACCTCTGTAATGAAATGGTTCATTCAAAAAGACATTTATGTATTTCTAGGTATCGCAGCTTCATTTAGAGTATCCTGTCATGATCGGGATGCATGTGATGAAAAATAGAGCCTAATGTGAAGAAGCCAGCAGAGTTTCGCATTAAAATGCATTAGAAAATTATTTCAAGTAACGAAAAAAGAAGCAAGGTATCAGTGAGACTGTTATGTTTCTGTTATGCTACAATAGCCCATAAAAACCATAATTCTTTCTCTACACTCAACATTAAAGGAACTCCTTTTCTTCTCTGAAGTTTGTGTTATTATTCGAGAACCTGACCATTCTCAGAATGCATTTTAGGATCTTCCACTTCAAGAGTAGGGTCTATTTATCAGTTGATTGATCTGCTGGTGGTGGTACCATGTAGCAATCAAATGAAATTGAAAAATGTGGGTTTTTTTCTTACAGGTGAATTACTTGAATATGATTTTTAAGAGCTAGTACTCTTTTTTCTATGACCAGTCTTAGATCTAGCTAAGTAATAGCTTGCTTAGCCATAGGGTTCTTGCTTAGTAATCAGAAGTATTACTAAGCATCAAAATTTTTACTTACTGTCTATCAACTCAAATTACAACTGTTGCTACCTAATAGTATTGCTGAGTTGTATAGGTATTGTTTAAAAGTATCTGTACAGTGCTGAGTTGGTTTTCTACCTGAGGAACACCTTAGGATAGTTGAGAGATACTTAGGAAGTAAGTACTGAGAGACAGAGGAGGTGAGGTAGAGAGTTAATACTGGGGAAGGGAATAGGAAAGGCAAAGTTCATGTTAGGATGTCAGGAGATACAGTAAGAAAACAGAGATGGGGCAGATAGAATAGTGAGTGGATTTTCAGATAGCACTGTGTGCAGAGTGTGCTTTCCTGCTTGATTACTTTTTTAAAAAGAAACCAAAAGTTTACTTCTAGGCTTCTCATAGGTCTTTGGTTGTTTAATATCAACCTGCTTCGTCTATTAATGATGCTTGTAGTAGTCTCTTATACTGTTTTAGGGTGTGTTTGGATGTGCATTTCATGTTATGTAAACTATGCAGTCTCTCTATTTTTACCTAACAAGAAGTGAAACTCACCTTAAAGAAAATCATACAGAAGAATTATCACTTCATGACACAGTCTGAAAAAAATAACCTTTGTTTCGTCTTATTTAAAAGCAAAGAGGAAAATAGAAGAGAGAATAGGGTGTATTTTAAATTATAGGGTAGAACACAGATTTACAATCGATTTACAGTTTATAATCACACAGATTTACAAACATTGGATTGTTTGGATGTCTGCTGTATGCTTCTTCTAAGTAGCTGTGACAGTGTGGACAGGGGTGGCCACTGTTTCTTGTGTTGTAGGTTTTGTTTCTGGTTTGTTTGTTTTTTTCCCCAATAAAGTCTATTTTTTAAAATTTAATCTCTAAGCATTGAAATAAGAGTTTTGAGGGTATTCATCTATGGTTGTGTCAAGCTATAGTAAATATTCCTCCATTACAGCTTTTGATTGATAAGATACATGGCAAAGAAAGTTGATGAGGAAGTAAGAGAAATGTCTGTTAGGTACAAAAATCTGGGAAGTCATTTTCACAGCTCCCTGAAAACAAGCCCACTTTTCAGTGAAGCACTGCAAAACAGTTTCGCAAGCCTTGCGTTTAATATGAATTACTGTGCTGTTTTATCTAAGCTGAGAAGTCAAGTAAAATATTCATATGAAGTTTTATGGAACTAGTGAGTTTCTTCACTCTGGTTACGGAGCCAGTGAAATTCACCCTGGCAGGAAATACCAGTTTTGAAGCGAAATTGATCAAAGTAGCCAGAAGTCTGGATTTCATTGTTATATTTTCCTTCCTCTCAGAAGTCATGTTGGCTATAAAATGGTTATACTATTTCTCCTGAAGAGAAATTTAGGACATTGTTTACTCATTCTAACTGGCATTAAAAAACTCCAAAATGGTCTTTCGTTAGATAAGGGGGTGTTACTGTAAATTACAAAAATTAATACATTGAGGGAGATGTATGATCATCTCCTGTATCTCTGGCACTAATAATCACTTTCTAACTCTAAGGACACTTGTATAGCTGCCTCAAATTGTGTGTTAGGCACAAGTTTGCCACACATAATATCTTAAATGTAGTGAAGACTCTAAACTTGTGAACCATTCTTGTAGAATTTCTTTCTATTTCTGCAACAAACTCTGTGGAAGACTGAGGTTATTAGTCAAACAGACCTGGCAGAATATGTCACCCCTTCCATACCTTCTGGTGAGGTACTTAGATTTATTTTTTGCATGTCAGTGTAATCTCTCATTATCTCAAAAAAGAGCAAGGCTGTGGTGGGCTTTTGGTATTAGAACAGATCAAATTGCATAATAAAGGTGTTGAACCTACTAATTTGTACATCAGCACGAGCCTCAGACTGTACAAAAGGCATATCTGTCATCAGGGGGATTTCCCCTGAAACCTGATTTTAAGTCCTGCTTGTAGTGTATCAGTAGCAAAGCCCATTTGTGATGAGCTAGGCTATGATTTTAGTAACTGGTGTCAATGGTCAAGCATCAGTTTTGCAATGCCCTTGAGTGAAAATTGATTGAAAATTAGCATGTTGAAAGAATGCTATATATAACATGTCACTGAGATAACCTAATTCTCACTCTAATTAGGAACTTCACCTGTGTCTGGCTATACCAAAATGGAATTTTTAGGAAAATTATCTGAAAAGACAGACTTTACTGCCTAGCTCTATTTCTTATTTTGATACTATGAGTCAGAGCTATACTAGCAAAACTGCTAAGCTAGAGTATAGCTCTTCAGTATCATAAACACAAACATAAATGTAATTGGATGGCAAATGGAGTCACCTTTTTCTGTGTGAATAATCAATTAGAAGTGAAATTAGTACAGACATCCAAAGTTTCCTTGCACCATATGAGCCTTGTTAAGTGATCATGTATGCACTCCAAAAAACAGTTGCAGTTGTTACGTGTGTATCAGCTACAACTAGTTGTGCCTGAGGTTGTTTGAGTTAATGCATTTTTAGCTTATATTTGCTGTGGGATAAGAGCATGCATTAATGTTGCTCAGCTGATGAATGGTAGAGTATTAAGCTATGTGCTTCGGTCACTTGCCTTTCTTTGTGATGCCCTTTAGAGGGATTTAAAGTTCTGGTGGTGGGCTTGATAGGTCACAGCATGTACTGATTAGCTTGCCTACATGCCTTCTTTTCCTTTAAGCCAAGAAAATCCTTATCTACTGATTTTAAGTACTTTTCTTATGGGATCAGGTGCACAAATTCATCCTTCTGAATCATTCTTCCAGCTTGAACCCATCCCCCCTTTTTTTGGGTACCTGTTAAGAACTGTCTTAAAGTGCTATCTGTTTTAGAGATCATCTTATCAGAATCCTCTGAAAATAATATTCCATATAACTTGAGTCATAAAAGCTGGCTATGGCTAAAGGTTTGGAAGTTTGATATGTAATACTCTAGTACGTGTATGAAGTGAAGCATAGTTGGACTAAGCTTAGTCTAGCATCACAGGTTTAGTATTGAATGACAAAGTGTCTGTAAGAGTACTGGAAGAAAAAAAAATGAATGTGTAAGAATAACAACTGAAAATTCTTTCCTACTTGTAGAATCTGCATATTTCCATGACACTTAAATTGCTGTCATTCACAAGAGTTCAGGGAGACCTCATAAACACATTTTCATATTGGATTTGGTAATATTTTTCATTTACATAAAAAGATATATAAAACTCTATGTAAGACAACTATGTAAAGAGCTATTTATATGTATGCCTGGGTTCTAATAACAGAAGTCATTTGGATTATTCACTTTCCTTGCCTTAATATCCTGAAAACATCTCAAAATTGTCAGATACCACTCCTTTGCAGCTCTTTAGAGTGTCTTTATGAATACTACATGTCTGTGTATTCAGAGAGAGCTACACTAAAACACCTATATGCACACACTGGGTAGACACTTCTTTTTTTGAGCGATAAGGCTTTTATATATCTGTTGTTTCCATTTTCATGTCTCCAAAGCTTTTATGTGAATTTTTCCAGCACATTTCTCATTATTCTCTCAAATTTTACCCTGCTGAATGGCTGCGGCTTCCAGACATATAACCTGAAAAGTCCTGGGAGAATTTACATAAAAACAATAAAACCAAGGAAATGGAAACCACAGAATGTATACATAATTTTTTTTCAGTCTTTGCTAAGAAGCTCATTGGTTAATATTTACAAACGAATCTGATTTTCCATTTTAACATCCTTTTCACTGTGAAGCAAATGTGGGAGAGTGGGATGGTAAGAATCATTCTTGAAGTGAAGGGGAGCTTATATGTGAATCTCATTAAGATTATAAGATTTTGCTTTTCTCCATCCTAGTACATCAAGAAGAACATCCCATTAAAAAAAATCATATGAATGCCTGAATCAAGCAAATGTTCATGCAAAGCTTTGAAGGGATTTTTCTTCCTGTTTAAGAAAATTGTACGGGTTTTTTTTTGTTTGTTGGTTTATTTATATAAACACATATAAACAAATACTGGATTCTGTTATCTACACTCATAATGTCCTCTAAAAGCAGATCATTAAAACTCACACAGCCACTTTTAGGATCAATAGTACAGGAAAACAATTTTGGTTTCCTTTGACAGCTGCTTGCTAATAGCAAGTTGTGTCTCAAAAATGCCTCTAGCAGTTAAAGTTTTTCCTAACTCCAGAGTTTTTAACTTAATGGTGTTCTACAAGAAGTTTTTTTTCCACTTTTTACAGAAAACAGAAGTATATAATTAGTAAAAAGGCCCAGAAACCAAAATGTTTTGGTGTTGCCATTCCTATAGCAGTTAGATTTGTGTTTTTCATGTCAATTGCATTATTATTTTGGTTGTCTGACTTGATTCCTAGTCCAGTGCACTTAAGGGTTTGTGGAATGGCAAAGATTGGAGCTTTTGTGTATATTCAAAAAGCATGACAATATAGGTAATGTATGTAGTATGATATGCTAGTTCATAGCTGGTCCTGAAATGCTGCTATTTGCATTCCCAGTTAGCAATGTTGGCTTGTACTTGCAGAAAAGAATAACAATGGACTAAAAAAACAGGCAGCAGAAAGGAGATTCTAGCACATAGGATATTTGCATAAACCTAAAAGCCAGCAAAAGAAAATTCTTGTGCAGTTTGTACTTGTGGATGGGGTGATGGTAATGGGTAAAGATTAATTCCTAGAACTAAAGAAGTCTAAAAGAAAGGTCTGATTTAGTAAAGGTCTTTTTTTATTTGTTTGTTTTTTGGTAAAAAAAAAAATAGCAGTAGCTCAGTATCAAACCTGGAAGTAATAAAATTCATATTAATTCCATTTGTTCTAACAAAAAGAGCAAAAACATTACTCTTAGTAGAAACCACTGTTGAAAGTATCCTCGTATTTCTTGGTATTACAATAGCTTTTTGTATTTTGAGAAAAATATATTGGTAACTTCATCAAGGAATAATTACTCTCTCAGAAATGTATTTGAGTTTTATATTCTGCATGGGGAAAATGACATGAAACTATGAAAAAGTATTGTGTCTGGTTTTCTCTCTGTGAAATGCTGATGCTCATCAGCATTTGAAAGAATGGGAAGTTCTGTTAACTGACAACTTAATTCCTTGAGGGCTGGAATTGGTTCCCTTGCTTTTTGTAGAAAGAGTTGGATCTAATAGTTCTTAGAAAAGGGACAATATGGATCAAGTCTTCCAGACAAAACTTGCTGATGATTGACTGTTCTAAACCACCTAAGGGAGTTAGGCACCTTGCCACAATAGCAAGTCAATGGGAACCAGATGCCTAATGGTCTTGAGAACTCTTGAAAATTTCTCTATTAACAGAGATGATTGTGTCCAAGTTAGGGATCCTCATTCATGTAGTGAAAGCATCCTGTGCATCTGGCAGCAGTCAGGATTTATATGGGAAACTCAACAGTTTGTAATCTGGGTGTAACTCACCTAAATACTGCAGTGGATAGATGCTATGAACTATAGTACAGAAATGATTTATCCAGGAAAATAGTCCAGAGCATTTCCATGGGAATAATCCAAGTCATTTTTTAATCTCAGAATGCAATTTGGTTCTATTTTCTTTAGTGGCTTTGCTATCAAAACAGTGATTTCACTACAAATGAGAGGTTAGAATTTTCTACTAAATGAAGTTATGATATAAAATTACTTGGGCTAAATCAAAATGCTAGTTTACATAAAATCAGTATGGTTTATCTATTCTATTCAAAGGACTTGGGAAAGAAGAAAGGGTCTTGTCAATCCCTGTTCTGTTGACAAAATTGAGATACACGTCCTGGTTCAAAACTACTGTTTCTCTTGCTGGTGTGCAAAGAAACACAGAAGACATGGAATTGGAAATGTAGAGACTGCCTGCTAGGATACAGTGGTTCCTCAGAGAGTAGGCTTAGAATGGGCTTATATTCAGAACAGAAAACGTTTTTTTCTCCTTTTGCTTACAATATATTCAGGGCATTTTATTTATTTTTCTGGATTTCTAGTAACATTTTGTTCTTCCTAGTTTCCAAGTCTTTGCTTTTAAAGTTCTTGAAATCACTCCCATGTGAAGCCTTTGCAATCCGTGTATTTAGGCTTTATAGCAAACACATAAGGTTCAAGTTATACAAAAATTATTGGTTCTAGGTAATTTGTTCCGTGAACAGATGCCTTCTGCCTGACTTGCTACTATAGCCAAGGCATCACTGTCTCAGGTAACTTGAATTAACTAGTACTTGGGAAGTACTGACAAAGATATTGGTCCAAAATAACAATATGGATCTTACTTAATTTTTAAATTTTTATTTTCCATGTAGTTTACATTAATAAATTGCAAATAGTAACTTCAGTCCTGTTCCAAGCATCTCTCCGTTATTATATTAAATATATTATATATATTATATTAAATATAAATATAAAAATATATTTAAATATGTAACAATGTATAATTATGTAATGTGTATAATAATTATACAATAAATATATAAAATATATTACATAGATAATATATATTTTATTATTATATATACTATTATATTATATATAAATATATTAATAATTAGTTATTATTAAGTTTAATCCCAAAGTTTGGTAATGGATTTTCTATTAAATTTGTCTCTGAAATGATTCAGCATCCCAGTTCTTAACAGCTCACTGAACATACTCAGTCAATTGTAACTGGTCTGCCATGTTCAGCAAAATCAGTGGAATTGTACCATATCCCAGGGGAGGGTTATGTTGCCCTTTGGAAAACTGGGAGACTCTGTAGCCTTTTATTAAATTTCTTAAATATATTTTCAAGGAAAGCTATTCCAGACTCTCTTTTTCAAAAATTTACATGTCGTGGGCCTGGCATTCTTTGTACTTGCTCAGTAGTACAATTCTTTGTACTTTCACAGAAGTGTAATCTCTTGGCTTCATTCATATTTTTGCATTTGTTATGACCTGCCCCAGAAGATGAGGGTAGCCCAGGTTCTTGTTAATAGATCCCTTGGGGTGGATTAGAGTGAAATTACCCTGAATGATCAATGTTTATATATATATGGTTTGTATATTTATATATATCTATATCTATATATATATATATGTAGGGTTTGTTTTAGAACAATTTGGTTGCCATGAAAAGGAGGTATGTAGCTGTTTTGGTTATTATTATCTATTGCAATATAGCAATATAAAGATAACACTACAAAACACGTATAAAGGGGAAAAAAAAAAAAGAAAGTGTAGGAGTAGAAAGATACATAGTCACCACCCGTGGATGAGGCAAGGAGATGTGATTGTTGCAGTTTCGAGATTCCCTTGGTCAAAGTGATGGTCACGGTCTTGATACATCAGGGGTGAGGAGAACCTATGAAACATAAAGTTCAATTGGTTAATATAGGCTCAGATCCAGGTGGGTCCTCCCTTACATAATTGGCTCAGGTGAAAACTCCCCTCTGAAAGAAGTACCACTACATTCACATGTAGACCTGAATGTATTTATCCCTCTGATGTGCCATAATTGGCTCAACTACACTGATCGGCATGATAAAAAGCACTATCCCACCTTGAAGGGTCTGCTTCTTATCAGCCCCTTAGTTGGCACAAAACCCAGCTTGTAGCTCCCAGCTTGTGCACCTCCTCTGAACCTGGCCAACTACTTTACACATCATCTGCAGAAGCACCTGTTGCTTTTGCAAACGGCTGATTTTTTGAGTCCTTACCTGTTAGTTATTTGACTCATTAACTATTCCAATCTCAAAGCATTTCTTCTGATTTGCCTTTTATAGTATCTCATGGAGAAGCAGACAGTGAACTCAGCCTATGCATAGGATATAAAATATCATTATATATTCTGCTTAGGCTACCTATTCATTATTAGGTTAACAATCTAGTTTTATTATTGGGGTACTAAAAATTAAAGTTAGCCTAGGAACACAATAATTTTTATCTCTGTCGTGGAAGACTTAGTGTATGTTACAGCAGATGTGTATCACCAGTTATGCCATGATAGATCACTCCACAATTTTGTTTACCATACTTTTTTTCTACAGATCAAAACTTCACATCTATAGCTATGAGAGTGGAAATAGAGGTACTTATGATGGTCCTTATGATGAGCACTTGTGTATATCAAGACTGCAGTATTTAAGATTACTGTTTTTCCCTTTTTTTTTTTGAATGAATGAATGAATGAATGAATGAATGAATGAATGAATGAATGAATGAATGAATGAATGAATGAAACCTGAGGGCCACAGATACACTGTACCGTATTTGGTAGCAAATTCCATATGGAATTACTAACATCTCATGCTGTCATATCATTCAGATAACCATTCTGAATATTTAGTCTCAGTTGTTTGGTCTATTTTGTGCCTAATTCTTCTCACTTGTCAGACCTACAATATTTTGTACAAGTGTTTTTTCACATTTGTTGAATTATTTCTTGATTTTATTACTTTGTGGCCTCTTTGCCTGGACATGTGGCAGATGAAGAAATGGAAATGTCTTAAATTTAAAGATCACACTGAATAAGTTTTAATACTGGAATTATGACTGGTCTTATTTGTAAGCTTGGCTATAATGTTCACGAGGTTAAAAAACTAGCTTTCTGTCTCTATCTTTCTCTCCTCATTGCTGGCTTTGGGCATTTGATTCTGAAGTTGTTCTGCAATTTGATCGTACTAAAAGTTTCTCAAAGCATTTCGGCAACATATGTCATTAATATGGGGAGCTGGGTAACCAGTCCCACCGTTGCTTGTAATTCAGCTTGTGACAGGCAGCAGGAAAGCAGAACAGTTTCGGCCAACCTCAATTAGGAAAACATGCCCAAGGCATTGGCTGTAGCATAAACAGAGATGCGTCAGGCTCTCCCAAGAGGAAAACTAAATGTGTACATTGTTGAACAAAACCAACTCCTTATTTTTGACATAGATGTGGTTAGCAGAATAAAGAATTCCCAATGAAGGAAAGGGTAAACTGGAAAAAGATGATATGTGTATTGCAGGTGCTGAAGTAACATACTAAAAATATAAACACTAGACTTTGTCAGCAATTAGCTATTCCCTTATCATGTTTCAGATTGTAACACTGTTAACTGAGAATTTTCTCCTGAAGGAAAGGAAATGTGTCCTTACAGGAAGTATAAGGTCACAGAGATGATTCTGCTATTGATCAACCTCTTTGCAGCAAGAATGCTTGAAAAAGAGGTAACACATTTAAAAAGTAGTATTTGTAATTTGTTGAATCTCCTGTCTGTGACATCAAAATATTTAATAGGTGTCCCTTGCCTCACAACTCTCATGAGATATACTTGATAATCATATTATAGATTGTAACTCTGAAGCATCTGCAAGATTAAATAACTTTTCTCTAATAACTTAAATACTTTAGGATCACACACAGATTTCTTGTTTTGGTATGACAGTAAGTGATAACCAGAGCCAAGATTATTCCCAAACCACCTTATTCCCCTTCTCTATTAGCATTTTACCAGATATGTGGCTTGCAGCATAAGGAAGATGGAAAGACAAGGAAGGGAAATATGTGCAGGATGCTTCTATAAATCAATGGAATAAATCAAGCCCATCTTTATACAATTCTTGGTGTGCACTTGCATCAGATTACTTTATGAGATTATGTTTTATGAATGTCTATTTTACAGTCGGGAAAACTAAAATAAAAAGTGATTTAGCAGAACTCATAGAAACAGATACATTTGCAGAGCTGGGAAAAGGAAACTAATCTCCCAACCCTACAAGACAGGAATAACTTATTAAATGAGCTGGCATTCACCCTGTTTCATTTGGCAATGTAGTATGGTGCAGAGGGAATGGAGTTCTTTCCATTAGGAATGCTTTGATGATGACACTGTAATAGAGGAATGAAAAGGAATGCTGTACTTGAAGCATTCCATAAGGTATAAGATTGACTGTTTGAACTGAGAGCTGGAAAAAAAGTCCTGGAAAAAAATAGCAATAGAGGTAGTATCTCAACAATTGCTTCTGAGGAATCTTAATTTGGAATGTTGATGGAGAAAGTATAGGGTTAAGGGATAAATGCTGAACAGCTGTGTCAGAAGCATCAGGATAAAGGTTTGGAGAACTGTGAAGGCAGTATGGGAAGAAACTCAAACTTACAGAAACCTAAGCATGCGCCTAATTTTCACCTGTAAGGGCCATCCTGTCTCTCTTCCTTTACATTGCTAGCCAGGCAATGAATCTTTAATTTCCTTGTTACAAAGGCAGGTTTATTACAAATTCCATGTTTTGTGAGTGTGCATCACTTTGAACAGGGTAGAATTTTTTGCTTCACAGATGAAGCAATGTGAGAAAAATAGAACTGAACTTGTGAGATAGCCAAAGTACCTTTTGATTTTTGGGGCTTTGATATGGAAACGGGATCCTAAACTGGACTACAGAAGTTGTTACAGTGTCTAAGCTAGTGTAGTTTGCTGATTTTGTTGTGTTTTAGGTAGTCAGTAGGGAAGAAGGACATGTTTATCTCGCATAAAATGCCTCTGTATGCCACATATTTGCTTTGGGATTGACCTTAGCATTTTCATCTAGAGGTATCAGATCAGTACCTCTCCTATTGAAATACGTTTTTCCCCATTCAGTAAAATATTACAATTATGTCTCTGACAAGTATAGAATGAAGTGTTGTGGGAAAATATCAGTATGGTTATGATGAAGCTAGGAAGACTTTGAATTGACTCTATATACTTCTCTGTAAGAAGATTTGTAAGGCTATATCTATAGTTATCTGCAGTTTTCTCAGATTTGGAATAACTGGTGATAATTTTTTTCTTAGGACCTAGGCTCAAAAAAAGGCCTAATCTGATTTTATTAATGGGAGTTTCACAGTAAGGGATAGAATTGGGACCTGGTTTACTTTAAAATAAACTTTACAAACTATTTTCATACAAAGCCCAATAACAAAAGGAGTAAGTTAAAGGGAAGGAAAATTGAAGCAGTGAATCTTAATGATTTAAGAGAAACCTAGGTACGTGTCCAGAGAAGGAAGACATTGAAAGTGAAAAGAAAAAGAAGGAAGGAAGGAATTTGACCAGCCATGAGGGAAGTGGGTGGGAAGGCATTATTACTCGGTTAGAACATTTTCTGTTTAAAATAATTTTTGAGTTCTTGTAAAACTAATTGGTCTTCTGGTATTCTTGCTCTGGAAATTTTGCAGGTGTCAAGAAACTGCAATGTGTGCATGAGAACTCTTTGTAAATTGCCTCCCAAAGCACAGCATTCATCTGTTAATTCCTATGAAAAGTAGTTTATGTATTTTGATTCAGCTACTATAAACGAAGAAGCTGATAAAATTATTCCAAAACACTTACAAGAAGACAATGTGGCAGTGATAGCTGTTTAGATCCTCTTTTTCTCACTGCTCTTCTTGTGCTGTCAGCAGTTAAAATCTGGTGCTACTATGTGACCTCAGATAGCATCCTATTTTAATGATTTGTCCATTTCAAGTAGCAACCAACCACAAAATCTAGCTCTCTTGTAAAACATAAGGAACAGGAATGGAGATCATTGCTTCATTTACATTTGGGCTAGTTCTGATAGATATCTGAGTTAGATTAAGTTGCTGTATGTATCACCACTTTTAATTGCTACATTGTCTTGTGAAGAAGACAGTGTAGTATGAGCTATAGTTAGAAAATTTTAAGAGTTCTGTATGTGAGGGTATCATTGATTTCACTCTAAAAAAGGAAGGAAGGTGTTATGAAGCCTGTCCAGTATAGGTAGGGATTTAAATCACTTTTATCAATGTAGTAACTGAGCTCCTCCTATTTAAGAAAAAATTAATAATAACTGTCTGCTTCATTTATGTTTGAGGCACTGGTTGTTTAGAGACAGATTATTGCGCTTTCTTAAACAGAACATAGACTTTGACCTGGTAATCATTGTGTAGTTGTGCATGTCAACTGCATGTTCTGTATCCAAGGATAAACAATTATGACACTCAGCCAAATAATACCATTCTATGTAAATCAGAATTGTGAGCACTTATTCCGTGATGTTTGTCCCAGTGATGCACATGCGATACACCTGTATCTTCTGAGCAGTCTATGTATGCTGGTGCACAGTACGTCAATCCAAGCATCTCTGCGATGACAGACATCTGTGTTATTGAGTCAAATTTCATCCAGGTGTTTTCCCTGACACGAATTAAGATTACTCCAAAAGATTAGAAGTAGGTATATTGCAGTAAATATGATGCAGAGGAAACAGTTAACTTGTATTTGGACTTGCAATCACGAAAATTGGCTTCTCTTAGATTACAGCACTCAGTTTCATATTTAAGATTAAAACCAAAGTTTCATGAAAATTGTAATTATTTTTAGTTTAATTATATGGATAGAAGGTACAGTTCTTCCATAGTAAGTTTACAAAATGGAAGGACAAAACATGCTACTCTTTTGTTAAAGGAGTTGTTTGAAGTTTATTCATAGAACTTTAACATAAGTGTTCCTCTGCAGGTTTGATAAAAGTTCAGTTGACTGTGAAGTCATTGTGTGCATTGAACTGAATTACAAGAGGATGGAATTAACTTACATCTTGTCTTATTTTCATGGTAATGAAAACAAAAAATTATGCATAACTGAAATAATTTTAAATTCTACCAGTTTCATTTTTTCCACTATTCTTAAAATTGCATACAAAGGACATATCTTAACTGAGATTTATGTATTATATTCCAACTGTTGTAGAAAAAATGTAAAATAAGGTGTATCTGACACCAGTTAGTGCAATATATTTAAGCGAATTCCATAATTTATTGATCTCAGGCCTGCAAGGCTATTGACTACTCTGCCTTTATTAAAAGTCAAGGAAGACATGGAAATTTTTGGCAAAGTAAGTACTATAATATTGGGACAATACTGGGTGATTTATGAAACACATTCTGCACTCATTGTGGCTGCTCATATTCTAACAAACTGACTCAAGTATTAGCAATTTTTGGTCACCTCTGCCTCTACTTTTTGAATTTTAACTTCTGTGGCATGTACTGAAAGAAAGAACAAAGCAAATCTATTTCTGCATTCCAAACATTTAATTTTCAGTTAAATAATTTAATTATATAGTCCCTTTAATGGCAAAAACCAAGAAAATCAGCAGGTATGATATTCTCAACTCAGTATACATTTTACACAGCATTTCTGCTGTACAACTCAGTTGCTCTCTCCAATCTCTTTTCTCTTAGTTGACCAAGATATGTCCTGTTTTATGTATGTGCTTTAGGAGTTGATACAGAACTGGGTTGCCAGTCATTAATTTCATTGTATCTATTATATTTGACTGATTTTTATTTATGGGTCAATTGTGACACTAATTACATATGGAAAAAGGAGTGTTTAGGTAATTTGGAAAATTAGCAGGAAAGTAGGATCAACAGATACAACAAGACAGATGCCTGTGTCTCTGCCTGCTGAGAACTTCATCCTCCACTTTCTCTTGGTCTCTTCTCTTCCTCCCATTCAGTGACTGCTGCTTCAGCTCCCTGGGTATTGAGAAACCTTTTAGCTAGGTAATTTTCTTTCCCATTTGTAAATAACCTGCAAGGTACCTTCATAAGAAAATGATAATGTCACAGAACAATACAGCACTCAAAGGTCATCCAAGTGGTGATTATAAGACAGTTTTTAGAAAAGGGCTGAGGAATTACACAGATAAGATGGGCCATTGTGGTCATCCTTGCTGACCTTGTGCTCCAGAATTTAATCTCTAATTATCTAGGCATCAAGGTTTACGATGTGAAACCAAGTAAATCTTCAGAATCTTTAATCCTGAATTTTTGTCCTAATTCATAGAAAGCTTATGACATTTTTAGATAGAATTTGTTGTGTCTCAGCCACATACACACATCTGTTATGAGGATTAATTTTAACAGCAGGAAAGGAATATTATCTAGATGACAATGTGTAGAACCATTTTGTCATGGTATTAATATTGTTCAGCTTTCCTACATGCACATACGACTTCCAAATGTGCTTCATCTTCCTCAGTCACAGTAAGTCCTCCCTCTCCCTCTCCTTTCCTATATCTGTCTTCAAATCATTTTTTATTCATGTACCCATTCATCCTCTTATTTGTTTGGAAGTAGACTGTCAAAAGTATTATCAGAACATGTGGACACAGGAGGTTGAAAGTGTGAGGACCTAAGATTGATTATGCAGAGAACTAATGAAAATGACAGCATTTCACAAGGAAAGTTTTGTGTATTTCCCCTGCAAAGGTAAGCAAGGCTGTTATTGAAATAACCTTATGTAGAAAATGTGTTTCTGTTGGGGCTTCAAAGTTACTGTGTCAAATTTGAAAGCCAAATTCTAATGCTAAAGGGTGAAAGAAGTGTGAATCTCAGTTCGTTCATAATTGTGATGTCACTACTGAATCTTCCATAGCATTCATATAATGGACATTTCAGATGCATACTTGGCACTATGTTTCTGTCACTTTTGCTTGTGTAAGTGAATTGCCCAAACCGGGCCAAGGGACACTTCAGAGACAGAGTCAGAGAAGTGGGTATTTGCTTTATTCAGCGCTCCAAGTTTGGGGAATCATTCCTCCAAACACGCACACAGAGGACTCCATACAGTCCAGTATTATCGGTAAAATTTATGAATATTCATCACATTCTTTGGGATAGGAGTGTTTATACAGATCACTTTTCAGAAGTTATTAGTATCATTTGCACACATGCCACACATGCGCAGTGTATCCTGGTGGTCACACTGAGGAAGGCTCCTCTGCTTCATTGGGGGTCTTTCTGATGAAGGCTAGTAGTCTACCTCACAATGCACTTTTCACCTTCCCTTCCAGAGCATGTGCATGGAATGATTCAGCACTTTGTGTGTTGGTTCCAAACAATTCTTGCTTCTTTTATCTTGAGAAGATTAAGGCAATCCTGCTTCTTAGGCTTTTGTAATTAACAGTTGCTGTCTCTTAATAGTTAACTGTGCTTACATGAGTTAACTATTGATCAACCCCTATCATAAAATTTGACCTAACCTTCAGTTTTTCGTTTTTCTTATCTCTTGTACTGGATGATACATATTGCTTGTCTCTTATCAATGCTCTATAGAAAAAGATACATAGGTAAAGTATCTATGAATGCAAAGTATTTTACTCTCATGTTACTAGATTATTCTTTGGTACACACTGACCATATAAAGGAGTGCACAACCAACTTCAGCTTCAAAATCTTACAACTGCTTTTCCATTCCTTCCCACTGGTACCTATGCAAATGCTCACACAAGATTTATTGCATGGCATCTGGAAAAGCCTCAGCTTAACTCCCTGTGCAGAATTGTTCCTAAACTTAGTAGGAATCTTGTAACTTCAAGCCAGCGTGAACCATGAGAAGCTTCTAGTCAAGATGTAACTGCTGCTTACAGGAATGTTTTTCAACTTAACTAGAAATTGGCAGGACTTTTAAGTACAGGGGACATTTTAACAAAATTTGTCTTCTCATCTCAAGCTGGTTTTTATATTGAATTGGCATAAATTGGATTTAAATTGCTGCTCCTTATTAAATAACAAAAAAATCTTTCTCAAGGTCAGGTAAAAACTGTAAGATAAGCAAGTGCATGCAGGAATCAGCTCATCAGCTCACTGTTGGTTCCAACACAGTGGATTTTTAACATATATTTTTAGGGCTTTTTTTCTCCTTTTTTTTTCTGAGCAAAAAATTGGATGAGCCAATGAAAACAGTCTTGTCCAGCGGCATTAAAATTTTGCTAACTGGATCAAAACTAGGAGGTAATTTTATTGTGTGCTGTTACTCACATAGTACATGGCAAGAGCTCAATAGTTAACTATATCAGCATGCTAATGAATTGCTCTCATTTAAGTAACACTCATCACAGCAGTTAATAGTCCGTCAGAAAAGCATAATAATAGTATAGGAATACAATAAATAACAAGAGTGCATTTGATTGGCCAGGAATGAATATCAGCTACTCAGAAAATAGGAATTTGCTTATAGTGCAATTTTTGAGAAATAGCCCAGCATTAATTACACAAATCAAGTTTTCCCAGCAGATCAGTGTACAAGGAAATTAATGTAAATAAAAAAATAAGAGTCAGTTTGATGTGTGTTTCAGCAATCAAGTTAAAACAATTCTTTCAGTAGAATTATACATTATGTGTTTTGGCTAGAACAATTTAATTAAGTGACTCTACACTGAAAAGGAAAAATAAGTGCACTGTTTGTCTGGAACACTCTTACTGAAAGTGATAGCATGATACCATTAGGAAACTCAACAAGACCATCTACATTCATGCATTAAGAGAAGCAAAAGTCTGAACATCTGTTTCCCGCTATTGAATTCACAAAAGGGGCTTCGTTGTGCAGGGAATTAAGTGAACAAACAACAGTTGGAGAAGGTTACCTCTGACATTTAACAAAACGTTGAAGTATCACAAAAATTACGTAAGGTGAGAATGAAATGTCTGAAATAACAGTGTGCTAAAAGTTAGCTTGGCAAATGAAGCAGAGATAATGAGAACAAGCCAAACCTCTACCCATCACTCTTTAAAATGTGTAATATGAACAACCAGTTTATGAACAGCATACTTATTTTATTCAAGGTGGACTACAAGGTGGCCTGAAATAGTTTTGGAGACATATGCAATAAAGAAAGTTCTCCAAGATATTTCTTTAGCCAGGAAAAAAAAAAAAAAAAAAAGTGACAATTAAAAGATATGCCTATAAGTGTTAAAAAATTCAAGAGATTATGAAGAAAAACAGAGTTTTATCTTGGATGTGACATTCTCTTTTCTCCTTTCCTCTTCCCCAACCACGAATCTTGAAAAGGGAGCAATAATAAAAGAGAAATGGAACCAAGAACCAACTCGCTGCCAAGGGCTGTAATACAATATCTCAGCATTTCAAGGGTAAATCAGTGTGAACTGCGTTTGCCGTCCCTCTGAAAAAACTAAGCATAGAACTTCCGTTCAGTCAGTGTGGACTGTTGAACGATCGGAAATCAGTGTCAGCAAAAAACAAAAAAAAAAA
>VZRQ01007362.1:74105-127116 GCA_013397975.1 Machaerirhynchus nigripectus | reverse complement strand
CTCTCTTTTTTTTTTTTTTTTTTTAATTGCATTTTACTGCTATCATTTCAGAGGTAATTCAAGAGAACAAACTAATTTTAGTTCTGGCTCTCACTGTATCAGTGGAGGTTATAGACCCCAGAAACTGGTCAAAATTATTTGAGGGCTCTTTCTGGAAAGCAAGTATATGATGGATACTTGATTTTTTCTTTGAAGACACCTGGTGTCAGTTATCTGTCTTGCCTCTGTTTCTATCCAAAATAAAGCAGTGATTTGAAAGACTAATTTATGTGGTTCTGAGTGACTTGGAGAAACTTTGAATATACTGTCACTGAAATTCCTTAGCTGTTGGTAGCTTCTAGTCTGAATCAATCTATTTGGAGAGTGACATTCCAGATTGATTTTTGCAGAGCTAACAGTCCAAGTCTTCTCCCTCCCCTCCCTTGCAGCCTGCCCTAAATGAACAGGTATGATTTGAATTTAATTAACCAGGAAGCCATAAATCCAAGCTGACATTTTCACAAAGTCAGTTTCACAACAGAACTGTGCATAAGTTATGTACTTAAGTATGCCTTAAACTCCTCTGCTTTCAAAGAAACTTTGATACATAAGGGGTTTTTTTGTTAGAAAAATGTAAAATCTACTCATAATTCAGAAATACGTGTTTATACAAGAGAATAAATCTTTTTTATGTATATTTTTGCTTCTCCACAACTGAAAAAAATTGTCTCATTTCAGGAAGAAGTGTATTTGTAGTGAAAGCTGTGCCTATCTCAAGGGCAAGCTAAACTTCAGGACTTGGGGTGAGGTACTGTCAACAAGAGCTTAAGCAGATCTTTTTGCAAACATGGAGTTTAGTTACTCAGAGTAGAGTTAAAAAATGCTGGAGTATTTTAATACAAGTATTAAAGTATCCCAGATACCATTACATACATTTGGAAAAGTCAGTTACAGCACAATTTTATGGATAGGCAATTTTTTTTTTTTACATTTAGTATATATTTTCCTTTTTTGACAAAGAAATTGTTTTCCGTATTCTCGTTGTTCAGACCATAATAGGTAGTATAACAAATTGTTCTTTTTTTTCTGCTGTTGTTTTTAAAGTCACAAATATCTCTTACCTGGTATGAAAGGTATGCAAAGGACAGAAATAAAGTGTTTGCAGATTATTGTGAAGTTGAAGCCAGTTGACATACTGTAGTTGTCTTAGTGCAGTTGGTGTGGATCAGCCAGCTGACAATAGGCAAAGGACTATTCTTTATGGGTCTCACATTCAATGTCTGTCTAGTGCCACCTATACAAGACCTTGTGTCTGCTGGTTGATGTAGGCTACAGCCTACCAGGCAAGGAAGTATCTCAGCTCGTTGTTACGAGTTTCTTTCAGAGAGGAAAAAATAACCTTGCTTTAGCATGCTTCTGCCACAGGTGGGGAATTAGCCCTTCAGACACAGATATAGGTCCAGTGGTTCTAACATCAGTGGCTCCTGTGACTGACAACACTTAATACATCATGTGTTAAAGATTAATTGTGTTATCTGAAACTACAGTTTCAATAAGTCATCACTGAAGCAGAGGGGAATTTGGGAAGTGACCAGTGCTAGCTGCTGTGCTTTCTGCAGGAATAATGCTATTCAGTCAATATATTTGGTGTAGTTTTTTCTTTAACAATTTTGAAGCTGTAGAATAGACTGTTTCCATTTGGTTACAGCATTTAATAATTGTTAATAGGTTTGCTGTAGGAGCATAATTCGGTTGTTCCCATGTTTTTTTCTGGGCCTGATCCAAAAACCTCTGAAGCTCCCCAATTAACCTGAATGGGTATTGAGTCAGGCACCATAGTGAGTTATTAGCTTTGTGTAAAATGTTTATTTTGATTTGATTTTAATAATTCCTTGCAGAATATTTAGTTGTGTTGGCAGCATGTAGCTTGGTGAGTACAAATGAAGTTAACATTTATCTGTATGATTTAATCACTTACAAAAAAAATCCATTAACAAAACAAAGCTTCAGTCACCAATGTTTGCAACCATGTGTTAGGTCCACATCTGTTTGTGTGATATCTGATTTCTTAGAATCATAATTACTGCTGCTATTTTTGAATCACAGAATGGTTTGGGTTGGAAGGGACCTTAAAGACACCTGATTCCAACCCTTCCCCCTGCCATGGCAGAGACACCTTCCACTGAACCAGGTTGCTCAAAGACCTGTCCGACCTGGCCTTGTACACTTCCAGAGATGGGGATTATCTTCTGGATGGGATTAGCTTCTACAGTTCTAAAAATGGAGCACGTGCGACTTTATTTGGTATAATGAAGAGCTTTCTTTCTCTTTTATTTTTTTTTTAATATAATTAAACAGGTACAACAAGCGGATAAGCAATGTGCACTGCCCTGAGCCCGAAGGCACGTGGGCCTGGCCTCTCCGACATGCATCAATACAGTCAGTGGCTTGCAAGTAGACACGAAGCCAACTTGCTGCCAATGAAAGAGGATTTGGCCCTGTGGCTCACAAACCTACTGGGTAAGGTACAATAGGATGGAATGCAGATACTGGGCAGTATGAGAACTGTTAGCTGGGAATTCAGATTTCTCTGTGTTTCAGAAATAAACGTAGTTACGATTAGGTAGCTACCACCATATAGCTCAAATGTTAGCAAGTGAGAAAAGCTAGTGAGTAATTTGCCTCCACTGTGTTTCTGTGAGTAGCATAACTGAGCATTATACATTCTGTGTTTAGTTTTCTTTCAAATTTCCTTTTAATTATTTTTTTTGCATGTTTTTCTGTACTTATACCATTAAACTGAATGGTGCTAATTGCTGCCTTCACCTATGTCTTCCATTTTTATTGATAGGCCTCCTAAAGAGTATGGTGTACTGGCTGTCTAGAACAGAAGGAACCATTAAATAGTTCTTCACTGACCAAGCAGTCTAGTAATTGATACTGCTGCCCAAGGCAATGCATGCCAACACTTGTGGAAGCCTGTGCATGGGAGGGGTTTGACCTAGTGTAGCTGGGACCTGGGGATTTACTGGTTGCAGCTGTACATCTTGGTGTGTGAAGACAAAGCATGTTGCTGTCAGAAGCGGATGCAAGACAAAAGCTGAGAAAAAAATTGAGTAGACATAAAAAAGAGAAAATGAGATTGTCCCTGGCAGGAAGGAGACAACACTTTGAGGTGAAATTTTTCAAGAAGGTGGAATTTAGAAGCCACGAGCCAGGAACTAGTATATTGTTTGCTGAGAACACTCAGGGAAAAATGGCTTTTGCGTGATCTCTGTAAACACAAAGGATACTACCAGACAAATACACGACTTACACAATACCTCATCCTAAGGGAGACATGCCAGTAATTCCTCTCATTAAATAAAGAGAAGAAAAATATTTCAGAAGTTATGTTTACATGACACTTTAGCTTATGGGATTATGAAGGAAAATTTGGATGAGCACTTTTAAATTTGGCGTGTATGGTTTTGAAAGATTTATTTAATTTTTAAAAATTTTTTCTGAAAATCTGTTCTGGTGAGACATAGGCAGCGTCTTGTCATGGCAAATGCTGTAGTTAAACCATCTCAGTGATATCATACAGTAATAGACTATATCCAGTGTCTTTCATCAGCACATTCCATATTGCTCTTTTGTAAGAGAAAGAAAGGGAAATATCACTTATGTTATGACAGATGTGGTCAATAAGCACAATGTCAGTATACCACAGTATTTTGAAGGTAGACAATACCCATTTTTGAGTTTAGTTGAGTTATGAATCCACAACTGCAAAAGGTGCAGGTGTTTTAAATGACATGTTTGTGTGGTACTTCCATTTAAATTAATGAGTTTTGAATATAAAATTGTCTATGCAAAACCAGAACAAAATTCAGAAACTTTTCATTCTAATTACCACAAGACAGTAATCCAAGTGACTTTTTTGAATTGGAAGCAGCACATTCCATTAAGGATTCCATATATTGTTTAAATGTTTTAAACAATGAAATTTTAGTGATCCACTCTAAAACAAATAGAAGCTTGTTTGCAGTTTGTAACAGAGTTCTCCCAGTGATAAGTTTAGGAATGAGGTCACTCTTTGAGCAAGAAAGTAGCAACCAGCAGGAGGTTCTGAAATGCCAACTGTAATTAAATATCTGATTTTTCATATGGACACCAAGTTCTGCACTGCAGAACTAAATGGGCACAACCTTATTTTAATTAAGCAGCATATACAGTTCATTTGCTTAATGCATCCCCCCACACCTTCTTGCACCAAGCTCTCCTTTTCTCAGACTTTGTGCTGATGAATTGAAATTACAGTGATTTGTTAGACTGCTTTGAATTCCTATGTAGACATTGTTATTCAAATTAATAATTCAATTAAGTTAAAATTCACATTCAAAATAAATTAAGTGTGAATTAAAATTATTATTCATAAGAGTATATTAACTCAGAATTCAAATTTTAATTACTGCATAATTTGGATAAACTTTAAATAAAGAAGGGATGTGTAAGCATGCTGCTGTACAGTAAGGTAGAAATTAATATACAGCATGCATTTTTTAGCATCCAAAAGGATAGAAGAATAGGGAAGGCTTTTTTTGTTTTATATTTTTTCCCTCTATGTGGAAGAAATAATGCATTTTGCATTAATGGTCAGTAGATCTTTACATGCATGGATGTGCAAGTAACGCGGAGCAGATAAAACTGTGTGTATCCACATCCTAGCTTGCTCTGTCTGTATCTTGTGTGGCTTCGTTGTAAGTGGCCTTATGGCAGTTTTCATGAAAAAAGATTTCTCAATTTATAAAGGAAATTAATATGCATTTCATTTAACTTTTGCCATTTTGGTTCATGTTTTTTTTTCATCTAGATTTTTGTCACTCATCTGTACTATGACTCAACAAGGACACATAATCTTTTCAAAGAAATGCAGATTTTTTTTAAAAAACATTTTAGGCAAGAAAAGGGCTGAAACTCTTTGAGGTAGTTTGATCAAGTCATGGTGTTTTTGGAGATTTTTGTGGAGAGACAATTATGTCCTGTACAGTGTTATTGGAGGTTGAAATGGTGACGGTTTTGCAGCAGCATAGCCTGATGTGGGTTTAAAATCATAAACTTGAAAACATTATCGGGGTATTGCACTTTATAATATGAATGAGGTATTTTGATATCAGCTAGAAAGTAGGCATAGCTAGAATATGACCTTACCCAACTGATAAATTAGAAAACTGTGATACATGGTGCAGCTGGAAAATAATATTGAAAGAGTTTTTAATCCTGAGACTTTGGATTTTTGATTTAGGATGGACATTGTTGTGGGGGTTTTTGTTTAGTAATCGCTAGTACTTTTGTATGCACTTTGCTAATTATTTTTGGAACCATGTCAGAGAAACTCAGAGCTTCTGAGAGGACAGTTTGTTGTTACAGCTCCATTGCTGAATAGATTTTAGTTGTCTATAGTCTGGGGGATGGAAAAAGGACATTGCAGATGAAATCCATGTGTCAGATAGGATTAACTCATACAATATTGTACATTAGAGCATTTTCAAAGTGGGACATGTTGGTGTTGTGGTTTGTCTGCTGTAGAGGAACATTATAGCCGTAGATGTTGTGTCTCCTGTCTTTGATTCTCTCTGTTGAACTTTGATGGCTCAGTCAAGAGTGGCAGCAACAAAGCTAAGGAGATGTGTTAACCTAGCTGACTTGCAAGTCATGATCCTCTCTTATCCTTGTTTCTATTAGGTATAGAGCCAATGAAGCATTTGGGAATGCTTTCACTGCTGACCAACTCCAAATTTGGTAGATTGTGTATATACTTTAGTAGAATGTTCTTGTGGATACTGAAAGTTCTATTCCACCTTAAGCAAGCTGCACACTGGAATTAGCACCCTTGGGCCATAGAACTCTTCTAGCAGAGGCAAAATGGCAATTTGAAAGGTTTGCTTGTCTGCTCTATTCTCTAGTATTGTCTTGTTTTCTTTTGTGTCTCTGCAGAAGTGAAATGGCTGACAGGAGGAGGAGTGGGCATCCTCACCAGCCTGTAGTTTAGGACAGGTAGACAGAGATGGTTTCTCTGTTTCCTCTTTGGCAATTTTGTGGACCTCTAATCTTTTTCCCCATTCCCAGAGTTCATTTACAAGCTGCAGAGGGTTATATTTTCTTTTTATTCCATCCAGCTTCATTTAGCATATGGGACAGACTACACCTCAGGCACATGCTGGGCTCCAAGTTTTCAGTCCTGAGGCCTTGTCTTAACAAGGAAGAGGTTCATAGGTTTTGAAGGTCGGGGAATGCAAGATGCTGAGGAATTGGACATGTAAACATTGAATATTGTTTGATGCATGTAAAAGTTGCTTGGGTGAAAAAGTGAAGGAGGATTGGAGAAAAGGAACAGAGGTGAAGATGTTAGGAGAGGCATCAAGTTGAAGACCGGCTAGGTATTTAAAAGTTTGTTGAAGGAGGTGTAAAGTTTGAGATTGGAGAATGGTAAGTCTTCTGTGAGAAAACTGTCTTTCTTTGATTCTGAATTAAATCTATGTCAGCTTAGTGTTCTTGCTCACCTTGGTGCCTAAGAGCATTCTGTAACGGAACATGTGTTTTCAACATCAATTTGTTCAGATCGAGCCAGTGGGAAACATAGATTTTAAATGTCTGAGTATCAAGATATTCACAGTACTGACACCTCCATCCTGCTGGCATTGGTACAGTTTCTTACTTAGTTGAGTTGCTTTGTAATTTTCTTTATTATCAACGTGCCTTTGGAATTTTCTATATGTCCCATTTCAAGTAAGTCATGTCTCAATGCTTTCAAAATTACTTCTCCTGCTGTCAACTATTGTAGGGAACAAAGTAGCCTTCTCAGAAAAGAACCAGTGTAGTATGTGCATAGTCATTTGCCTTGGTTTTCTTTATTTTTATCACATTTTGTTTTCTCAGGTTTATACGCCATGTGAATGGAGAGGTTCAGGAGCAGTTGTTTCAGTAGTGTCTCAGTATTGTAGATGTTTCAGAGATTCACCTGAGTGAAATATTTCTATTTGTAAACTACTAGTTTTGCGTTACTACAGAAATGCGCAATTAAAATAGCCCATGAGCAAGTTGCGAGTCAGTCTTGCACTGTAGTTATTACGCCAAGTGTAATAGAGGAATCAACCAGATTTGGGTACTTGGGTCTTTCAGTAACTCTGCCTTCTTCTGAAGGCTCTGGTTGTCTGAGACGTGTAGGGAAACTTTATCTTCGACCTCTTGGGCACACACCCAGGGCATGAACTCTTTTCCATTATTCTTTCATGGACCTCCAGTCTGGTTTTACTAGGTCCCCCAGGCCTGGGTGACCTTACAGAGAGTTGCAAACAGTTTGCAAGTGGTACGTGTTCAGGTGCAACTGTTTGATTTTTTAAGGGGAATCTAGTTGTTGTGGTAAGAGAGAGGGTAGGCAGTACTTGAGAGGTTTCTGAAAGCCTTCATATTCCTGGATTTTCTTGTCATACTTTCAGTGTTGTTTTTTTATTATACCTAATGTTATTACCATTCTATAAAAACATTGCAACTGCTTTCTTGTAATTATAGGGGGAGCTGTACATTTTTAATGGAGTTTAATGTTTTTTCCATATGAATACATGGAGCAATTTTTTTTCCTCAGGTTATGAACATTACTCTTATTTGAATCAATACATTTCTACTGTTAAATATGTCAGAGTGTCTGTTTTAGCAAAGAAATGCCACCTTTTGGAGTCGTAAAATACAGTGAATTGAAAGCTGACACCTAATATACTTTTCATTGGAGACAGATGTTCCGTGCAAAACTCATTCTTTCAGATTTCAGAAAAGGGAATAGAACTCAAATAATCCAGTTTAGTGTACAATATGCAGTGGCCAAACTACTAATGCAATTCAGCAGTTAAGATAAATATATTGTTAAATAGCAGAAGAAGATAATATAATTTTTCTACATCTTTGTAAAGAGAAAATATTCTTAAATAAGTTTTAAGGATTTTATAACATTCTGTTATTGTGAAATGATGCATCTATAAATATCTATACAACATAGGACAGAAGAGATATGTAGAATGTGGTGTGCTTTTTTGGTTTACCTGTGTGAAAAATTATGCATTGCAAATTAAAATAAAAATTTTTAGTCTGTTAAGGATACTTGAAATAAATTTTTTAGAAGAGGAGTGTATTATAAATTGTAATACTCAAGCAGTTCCTGTGACATAGTTATTTTTAAAATTTAGCTTTCTAGTGGCTTTATAGCATTTTATAAAAATGGTGATGGGGCAAATAGGAAAATATGTAGGCTGGAATGGCAGCAAAGGCTTTTGACATGCTGAGCTGTTCAGTTTTTTATCTCTGGGCTATTGTAGTTGCAGTCCTGGCTTCATTTGATCTGGAGATATGGCAAAAATATTATCAGTTAGGCATAAGCTAACTCTGCTTGTCTGCAGTGCTACTACTGCTCTTTTGCCTGGAGACGTCATTTATATATATAGGAGATATAAAGTGGGCTACATGACAAATAGAATTAAGTGAGAATAAAAAAGGGAAAATCTTCATGCTAAAAAGATGTTTCTGAAGTAAAATTGTATTAGAAAAAACAAGTTTAGCTTCAATGAAAAATAGAAGTCTGCTCTATCTGAAGATGGTTTGCTGCAACAATCTTTATCTTTTTTATTTTAACTTACCAAACTGAAAAGACTCACATTTTGGGTTTTGCCCAAAAGATGCTAAAGTATCTCAAAGTTCTCAGGCAAGGGCCTAGAGAAATCAGCTTTCCTATAGCATTTTTTAAATCATACTGCTTTATAATGCTGCTATGTTCACCCTTGTGACATCAAGTATCAGGTTACAATATCTCAGCAAGAAGTTCAGTACTAATTTATATAATTCTTTTTTGTTACTTTTTAATATTATTTTTCCCCTCTCTTAGCGAAAAGATACAGGAAAGCTTTACTTTTCCTCTATTGTTTGACAAAAAATTGCAGTGAACCTATTCTAAACAGATTAAAATTTTCAGTTTCCAGACATCTCATGGAAGCAGGAATGGACCTGGATGGGATGACGAACCAGTCTCACTTCAGTTTTTACATATTTTTCTTTTTTTTTTTTGGCACATTAGACTGTTGTTGCTAATACATGCTGTGTAACAACCTATGAAAAATGAGTTCATAGTGTTATTTCCTAAATGGCATATGTAAATACTGGGGGGGGGAAAAATCCCATCTTAAATGGAAGAACAAGAATTATTCCTTGATGTTCTCTTGATATAAGGGCCGGAAAATACAGCTGCTCATCAACATAGTTTCCAAAGTGAAGGCAAATTTTTCAGTAGAAATGTGAAAACTAAAAACTTTCAAGAAGAAATAGGAGTATTTTTAATGGAAATTATGTTAAGATCCTGGAAGTTTAGTCTAGGATGGTAAATAATTCCCTTCTTATCTGGGGTCAGCGTGCAGTCTCATCATGGAACATGTGATCTCCTCTTCCAGGGGGATGTAATTACATTGCAATGTAAGGTTGTCTGGCGTGCTCTAAAAGAGGACAGTTCCTGGCAGCTGAAGTACTGTGTCATATAGTGTGATATAATAATTTATATATTTTTTAAATAGAGTATTTTAACTTTGTTCTTTTAGTGCAAATTTTAATCCATGTGGCTGGTAGATACATAGTGTGAAATGTCACGCTCTGGTTTTTTGTTATGTACCTAATTTACTTCTGAAAAAGATCTTTCATAGGAGCATTGCAGTCACTGTCTTGTCTACCTCTTGCAGGATCAAGATTTAAGAGTCTTCTAAAAATATACAGCCCTTTCCTTTTTGACATGGTTTTCTACTTCTGTTACAAAATAAACTATTAGCAACTCATGCTATAACTACACCTACACACTGGTGTAAACAATTTGCCTGCTGTACTCTCTCTTTTAAAAAATTATGTTAAAAGCACTGGATCGTCATAAGTAAAGTGAAATATGTGGAGTTGGATATGCTAGAACTATTTTTCAAGTATCACATGCCTTCCCAAAAAAAGCATGGGTTTTTTCGTAATTTGCTGTATATCTACCAGTAAGGTAGTATTAAGGTTATTCACAAAATATTCAAACTAATGCAAGTTTTTCAGTAAAAGCTTAATTCAAAATATTGTCTATATTCCTTTTGATTTCTCTTTTCACTAATGTAGTCTATACTATTGCATGCTTTCTGCCATGTTAACTTTCTGTTTGCTGTTCAGGTAGAGAAATAACAGCAGAAACCTTTATGGAGAAATTGGATAATGGTGCCTTGCTTTGCCGGTTAGCTGAGACCCTGCAGGAGAAATTTAAAGAAAACAGCTTTGATGCAAACAAGCCTGGCAAAGTAAGTGTTGATCAACACTCTAGCATTTAATATTAGTATCTGATGTATCTGACTATTTTGGTACTGAATGGGTTTTTTTGGACAAATAAGAGATTTTGTATGTGGAGATTCTGCAAATGGGTGGGGAGGTAATTGTGTAGAAAAATTACAATATAAAATTGGGGGAAATAATGCTTATTTGGTATTTAATAAAGTATTTATGCAAAGCAGTTACTCAAAAAAGTAATATGTGGAGAATAAGAATAAACAAGATCTAGCAGTGGGATTTGGTAGGTAATAGCAAAAATATGATCCTTGTATTTATTTTCAAGGGGAACATTCAGTAGCTGTGGGAGGTGTATTTTCCTCCAAAAACAGCTCTAGGGAGACCAATACTAAAACTCTATAGTTAGTTTTGGTGCCTTGAGTTTAAAGATCCTGTTGGTGTACTGGAAGGGGTTTCAGTAAAGAGTTGAAGGAATGATATGGAAAATCATATTCATCTGAAACTTAGAAAACCCTGAGGAGTTTTGGAGGGATCAAATTAAAAACTTGTTTGAACACAACCTTGCTTTAATTTAAACTGTTCTCATAGGACAGTCTTACTGGGAAAAATTCAAGAGTGCAGCAAGTTTGTTTCTTGGAGAAGTTGAATTAAATGGTTGACACGTTAACACATTCAGTGTGAAGCTGTTCTCATTTTTCTGGTTGCATTCAGGTACATCTTTTGTGAAAGCTAAAACAGGCAAATAAAGAGCAGGTAAAAAAGAGGCCGAGAACAGGAATCACGAAATGCATCTTCTGTTCTTGATGTTTTCATAACTTGTCTGTAGCAGAAATTAGGGCATGGCATAAATTTTTTCAGCTGTACGGAGACCTGACAGTCTTGTGTCAGTTGCACCTGTGTAAGATATTTTTCTTGTTTCCAAGTTCATTGTTGTTATAGAAGAAATTGTCATATTTCCTAGTTCAAATTACAATCAGGACTTTGTTAGTAGAAGTACTTGGTGACTTTGGAGTTCCTCTTTATAATATGGTCTGGCTTGTCTTCACCTAAGTGTCATGGTAGTTTTCAAGTGAGAAAACACACAGGGCAGTCTTTCTGATTGAGCCTAGGAACTAGCTAGGCAGAAGGAAGGGTTACTCATATGGTTTTTTGTGTTCTAAGTTACATTAGAGGTCAATTAGACATTTGCAGTCCCATAGGTGGTCATTATTTAGATTTGTTCATCTTTAGTTGTTAGGCTGGTACAACTGACAATGCAATTAAAGGGAAAAAATCTGCTCATTTCTATTTTCTCAATGTATGTTATTTCATACTTAGTGTAATAAGAATTCAAAGAATGGCAGAATAAAATAATAGATTTGTATAATTGTATACTATTAGGGAGCTATTCATCCTTTGAGATTTTAATTCCCTGTGTAGCACACTTGGGCAATAGGACTAGTCTTCATGGTGAAAAATATGACTTTGTGGTGCCAAGAACATCTATGAGGAGATAATACTGTATGAAATTTAGCATAGAAAGAATTCCACAATCCTCCCCTGAATCATTATTATGCATTTTGTTAATAATATATGTGGAATTTTGAAGCCGTTTGACCCTTGCTCTGCACAGGAAAACAGAAACATGTTCTTTCACAGAGGTGCCCTGATGACTTCACTGGCAGCTGGGAGAAGCCACTCATTTCTACTGAGTTCAGCCTCTATCAAAATACATATCACACTTTTTCATCCATATGTGTAATTTCTAATTTTTTTAGACAGAAGCAGATGATATAAAATGGGTGGCTGCCAGAAGGATCAGCTTGCTTGCTGCACCAGGTTGCAGCTGAGTGAGGAAGACAGGATAAAGATATAGCGAATGGAGGGAGTATGTGTAATCTTACTAAGGCCTTCCACAAGCTTGAAGATTTGGTCTGTTTCTATAAGCAAAATTTTTCCTTGTATCTGAACTTGTTCCTATGGAAAAGCTTAATAAAATATTTTGGGTTTAGTTTTGTCTTAAAGATGGTATATCCTCCACTGATTGATCATTAATTCATTGTGCAGCTCTTTGGGGCTGTCTGGCCAGTTTCGCAGCTATAGCAACAGATGTAAGAAGGCACTAAAAGCTAATATTGCATGCACTGACTTATCATTTTTATGCCATAATTCCTTAAATTCATATTGCAGTACTCTACAAAATAGCAGAGATTAAATCCTATTGCTTCTGGTTTAATAGCTTGTGCAATAACTTTCTAGTCATTGTCAGTTTTGCAGTTTGTTTGTTAACTAAACTGTATTGTTCTCTTTCTTATCACTGAACATTGAACTTTCTTCAGATTTCAGGAATTCCTTAGGTCATTATCAGCCTTTTTGAGTGTGGAATAAATTGGGAAAACAGAGATCCAAAAAGTTCCCAAAATACTGCATTTTCCAAATCTGGAAGGAAGATTGTCATGTTGATATCAACACTTACTTTTTGTGTCATGTGGAAACACTTGTGGATACTGGGGACATTTTCAAAATACAGAGGAAACTACTGGTAATGTGACTTGGGGATAGAGCTTTAAGAGACTTAAAAGTGTCTGATGGTGTGTGATGCAAAAATAGCCTTCTCTCCTTAAGAATCAGAGGCAGGCAAAGAAGGCATACCTTTTTATGCATGAAGGAGATAGTGGAGTTGCTTTTTGTTGGTGACTGCATAGGTTAGGATGCTTGAGTGTGGAAAGAGGGGCATATGATGGAACTTGCAAAAACAGGAATGGTGTGGTAGAAGGTCAGTTTCTGTACAAAAACTATGGGACATTGAATGAAGCTGGTAGAAGCCAAAAAGGGGGGCCTTGTTTACATACAAGTTGGAAAATTCTTCTCAAGGAGTGTATAAATTTACCTGGGTTCAAGTAAATACTGAATAAGGTAATGGAAGAGAGATCTCTTAGAAGGCTGAATACACAGAAACCCCCTTAGAAGGCTGAATGCACAGATGAGGAAGTCCCTCGAGCTGAAAATTACTAGAATTCAAAAAAGGGTAAGAGTCACTCATATGTTCTGTGTGTTCCTGTTTCTTGGGAATGAATACCCTGCTGGTTGTGCTGGTGGACAAAGGGAAATCTATCACAAGAGTCAAACTTCAAAGAAATTAATTTGAATTATATTTGTATTTTTCGTTTCTGTATAAAACCTCTTTAGGACTGAATCCCTGCATCTAAAAATACCACCTGGGCCACACTCTGCCTTGGTATTTGTTTTTCAGGGGAGTAATGTGTGATCTAGAGCACAGGAGTTTGGCAGCCTCTGGTGCCATTTATGCAGTCTCTGCATGTTGCTATTGTGAGCTTAATGCCATAATAAGCACCTTTGGATATCATAATAGGTACTCTGTGTCTTCCATGAGTCTAGCTACTTTGCTGTTTGATTGGTTAATCATTCTGTAATAAGATATTAAAAGCCTTTCAGTTTCTAAAGAGGAAGCATTTAAAAATTGTTCATTTCAGAAGATGTTAGGTCCTAGGATTCTTTAGCAAGTCCCAGAAGACAATGTTCTTCATTGTTAAGCAGCTAACCATGCTTCAAAATCTGATTATTCTGAAAGCATTGATGTTGTATCTGATCCTTTGCTACAAACAGACAAAATCTTTTGCGTTTCAGATGAAAATGGATGTTTTAAACAGGGAGAATAGTATTAGACTGGTGTGACTATATAATGTGTTTTTAAGAAGTAATTTTTTCCTCTTTCTGGAGATTTTTTAGAGTCATAAATAAATCTAATAATATATATTTGTAAAATGACAAGGAGATGACTAGTATCAATCTTAATAAAGCTCAAGATTTGTATGGTAGTAAGTTGTTGAAACTACTGTGCTGCTGCTCATGAAGTACTGTCTTGAAACTACAGACTTACTAGTATAGCAGCAGTTATTGCCCAAAAGTAATTAATGTCACACATTGCCATTTTGTAATTTTCTCCCATTGACTTGCATTTCTGCTCCATGCTCTCCTGTCAGCATTTTACTTTTCCTGACAGATAGTTAACTTGAGAATTTCACAGCTGTACAAACAAATCCAGAGCATCAAGACATGTTGCGGTATGCACAGAGCCCATATTTGATTTGGTTTAGCTTAGTTTAGTAAGACCATTAATTAATATTAGAAAAGAAAATAAACTGTGTTAATTGTTGTTACCATTTTTGTAGGCAGGGCACAGTAGTCTTCCCACCATCCTTGAAGTTGCTGACATATTTACAAACACTCCACTTAAAACAATGTCTTCATGAAGCAGGTTGAAGGTGAATTATCCTTTTTCTCCAAGTTCTCAGAGTAATCAGATAAATTTCAACTCAAATCTTATAAATATTTCTGAATAATGAATAGAAATGTGAAATTTAACCTCATTTTCAGGAAGCCGGGATTTACTGATTTGGCCAATAAAAGAAATAAGTACAAAAAAATCAATCCAGATGCAAATATTTCTGAATTCCTAGAATGTTTATTCAAGTATGCATTTAATTTTATTCTCCCAGTGGGAACTGGTGTGACAAGATTAAACCTGAGTGTTCACTGAGCTGTTGTGTAGAAAACAGTAAATTTTGTCCTTGGATGTGCACATGCACTTCCATTGAAACTCTGTATGAAACAGTAATTTCTGCACACACGCAGTCATGTCCTAACATTGAGAGATTCTGTGCACGGCTTACACTTCAGATACTATGGCTATGGGTATTTTCCAATTGTTTTGTATTCAAAGCTCTGACTTGCTCCTGGGAAATGTACTTTGTTTATCTGATACTTGGTGAGTGTAGGTCACTGTGACAGCATTGGCTTCTCAGAGTCATGCAGGTTTGCGAGAGGTGAGATTTTTGGCCTCGTGAGGGGACTTTGAGAGTCATGTTATGCATTTTAAGAGTTACAGTTAAAAGAATCTGTACCAATTATTCAGAATTAGATCTGGAATCTGAATTTTGCTCTTAGACCCCAGATGGCCGAGCTGAAAGCCTGATCTAATCAACGTGGTGGTTTTATTTATACTGTAGGCTTCGGTTTCTGAAGATTATCTGTGCCCTATAGATGGGATGAATGTACGGTATTCTGTAAACGTAGTGCCATGAACCTGTCTGCCCAGTGTAAAGAGACGTCAGCTGCATCAGAGCCATGTTCAGGTGCCCTCTGGAAGTTATAGATCTGACTCTCCAGTCGAGAGTTGCATGAATAGGGCTGCATGAATTGTTGGGCTGTGAACAGGTCCTTGCTGGTCTGGAGCAGCAATTTACTTTTCTGCACACTTGTACTTTCTGGACTTTAATTTTGCAATAAAAGCCCATGGAGCCAATTTCTAATTATATACATTATAGATCTGGCTCTCAGTTACTTGGGAGGATTAAAAAAAATACAGCATTGTCTTTTTGTGTATTAATCTTTCTAGTGGCAGACTGATGTGGATGTGAGAGGACAAGAATGATCTTGCAAAATGATTCACAAGTGCTAATCCATCTAGAAGGAATGATTTCCACAAGACTGTAAAGCTGCTTGTTAGAGAGCTCTTTGTATGTTTCTCAGACATGTCAATAGCTTTCTCATTCAACTGGGTTGCTACCAGGTTTCTTGCAGATAGTGTAGGATTTGTCTGCAATACGTCATGTGCACAAACCTTCTATGCCTCAACAAATACTCCTGCAACTAAAGTTTATGCTTGCAGGAGGATTGCATGGTAGGATAGAGTGCTGTTGCCCACTGGACTATGAAAGGAGATTTCCAAACAGTTCCATGTGTTTGTCTGCTTGGGATGTTCCAGGTGAATACATTGAAGAACTGCTTCAAAAGGTTTTAAATGCACTTCAAGCCATGCACTGTGTTGGAAGCAGAGCGATACAGTCCTGGAGGGAGCACCAAGGCATCATGTGTCTCTGGATTGTTCTTCACATTGATATTCTTGTCCTTGGGAAAGCATGGTTTGTTCCTTTGTTTGGCTGAAGCACAATGTATGTGAACTGGCCTTGCTCTTTTCAGTGAACCTGAGGCAGGGATTCTCCTGCATACCTCTCCCTCTTCTCCTGTTTAACATCGCAGAAATAACCAGAATTTGCATCACAAATTAATTGTCAGGGAAAAAGCAGGGCAGGTTTAAGTATTTAACTACTTGGTAGCTCCAACTTTGGAAAAAATCATAATGATTCAGACTGCAAATCAGGTCATGAGGACCAAAATTTGATTTCTAATATCATTTAACTAGAAAACACTGCAAGTTTTTTCCCAGATATTTTAATTAGCATTGGCTTTGTATGGAATGCTAATACTTGAACACTTTATAAAATTTATATTAAACCTGGATATTTTCATAACATTTTTGTCATTACTTCAATCCATGTATTGCAGATAGGGATGACGTATTTTCTGAGACAAATTTATAAACAGCCGTTTTTAGATTTGCTGGATTTTGCCTCTTATGTGAAATGCATTGTAACATTCCTATTTATTTTGTTAAGTATTTAAAGCAAAACGTAGAAATTTTTGCAACGGATCTTTCTAATTGGCTTTTTATTTAGACTACTAGGAATAGTCTGGAACAGAAATGTAACAGAGCCTTGCATGAAAATTACCTTATAACTTGAGAAAACAACATAATTTAGACCAACTGTCCTCAGTTTACTGTGCAATTCTTAGGTCAAAGTTAGTGGTAGTAGTTCTTTGGGAATAATTAATAAGGAAGAACTACAGAATTTGGTGCAATTACCAATAGCGAGTCTTGAACTTAAATAATAAACCAAAATTTCTGAAACAATGGGAATGGTGAATGTAAGTGATGACTGCAACGCAGAAGAAGAAAACAGAAGTCCCTTTGAGGCACAGACATCAATTTATAGCTACCATAATTGTCTAATTTGTTTATTTAAATAAATATTCCAAAATGTGTTTGTTTATGTAAATCAGTCCCAAATTCTTCAAGTATGCAGTAAAGCTCTGCTCTCAACTTGAGGCTGATCTAAGGCTGATTTCAAAATGTGGCTGTATAGATAAACACTCCACCATGTTTTTCAAATTATGAAAGTTTTAACACCTGCTTAGAATTCCCTGGTCTCTAGCAGTTTCCTTGTGGTTTCTAACTGGTAAACTTACAGAAATTCAGATTCTTTATCATAACGACAAAGATGCAATTTTTTCTTAAAAATGAACATACAGGGCTTTGGGGCATCAGACTTGCCTGCAGTGAGGTACATGTTTAATTCTTCCTGAATGTTTTCAGTACCTACATAAAAATTTTATCTTTGTTAAACATCTGAAATTTGAAAAGCAAACAGATAAAGCATCTCAAAAAATTCTGTACTTCTTTAGACTGCCTAGGTCTTTCACGGTCTTCCTTGACACTTGTCTCATGGGAGGTAAAGCACCATTTGGAACTAATCTTACAGAAAGGGCTGGAAAACCCCCACCTTGTCTTGCACTTCAGAAGGTCACAAAATGCTAGATTGATCATTGGGAGAAAACCAGGTGGAAGAGGAAGAAGAGGCATAATAATAATACAGCAGTATATCCACCATGATATATTACATAAAGGAATTTGAATAGCTTCTTACATTCGTTATTTAGACTGACAGTGACAGGCTATTCACTATAATTTCATAGATCAAAGTAATATGTTACTTGACCCCTGTCAGTGAAATTATGGAAACCTTTTTCAAGATGAAATTTTAGAACCTGTAATGTGTTTTGATGAATTTCAACTATTTAGTTAGAACTTTTTTGAAGCATTGTCCTTAGCTTGGGTTCTTCTGGAATAATTAAGGGGGAAAGTGATTTTGAAATTGCTGTTACTGAAACTATTTGGTTTTGATAAAATTTAGTATTTTTCATACTTTATTTTGAGAGAATTATGTCCTCTTTGAGAATGTGATGTTTGATAAAACATAATTGTGGGGTTAATGAGAAGCTTTCAAAATATGTCCCATGAAAATCTACCCTGATTTGACCATTTATATATCATGGAAATACTTTCGTATCTCATGGAATAATTGCTGCTTATTGGCATGTTCATTCTCAAGTCATACTGTGTGTCAGTGCCACAAACAAATGCAATTCTCCTATTAATTGCAATCCTCCTATTTTTTTCTCATTTAATTGTAATATAAATGAGGGAAATTCAGAGACTAGGATTCTTCTATCTTCTTCAACTATCTCCTTGCTAATTCAGCTCTGAATTCTGAGGTTGTGATGGCAAAAGCACTGGATCATCTACCAAGGATAAGGTGTAATTGCCCTCTGAAATGGCAGCTGTGAGAATTGCCGCATTCTGTTCTAATCAAATATTACTGAAGAAGACTATTATGTAATGCCAGTTTGAAAATCCCCATCTATATGTTAATTCTGAAACCCCGAGATCTAAGGAAAAAACACAGAGCATTTATTGAATGTGAATGAACTACTGAATCCCTGTTTTCATGGATACCATAAAGAGGTCTTTGCTGTGGCTTACCCTAGTGTCTCTCTCTTATTCTCTCTGTTTATAAAATCTTAAAACACTTCAAAAAAAACTTTTAATTGAAGTCTCTCTCTTGAATGCCATCTAATTGTAGTCACTCTATTTAATGCTATTATAGCATTAGAAAAAAAACACCTTTGATTTTTGCATTTGGCCTGCTAGCATTTTCAGACAGTAGGAGTAATGGGTTTTAATTTTTGGTTCAGACATGGCTGGAGATTGCAAGTTAGTTCTTCAAGATTTTGAAAGACTGTAGATAAAAGTGAACTTGTCAGTAGGCATGGATATGTTACAGAGGTAGATGTCTAGAAGTTTTAAAAGATAATTTTATAGACCTCCCCAAGTCTTTGGACTATAGTGACCTAATCCCACTCTCAATCACACAAATTGAGTGGGAAGGAGCAGCTTCTGGCATCTGTTTAGATGGGCTGTCTGTTGTGAATCCTCTGTGAGTTGTGCTCTCCAGTGCAAGATTCCTGGTTGTGGATCTGTGTGGTACCCGGCTGCCCAGCAGCCAGGCTCTGAGGGATGGCTTTCTAGCTCTCACTGACGTTGGGATTTTGCCTCCATGTGTTGAAATGCACACGTCCTTTGACTACATTGAAATTACTTTTTAGTCAAATAATGAAATGTGCTTAGGGTGGTGAATGAAGCTTCTGCCTTGCTGCTTTCTGACATTATTTACTCCTGGGTATCCTAGTTGTACAGTGCATTGGCTGTGGATTGAATTGCCTCTTGTATTTTTTGGCTTTCTGGCACATTGCTAGAGGTGAAAGCTGCATTGTTTCTGTGAAACTAGTTTTTCATGATTATTAACACAATCTTTTCTGAAGAACCAATCTTTTGCTGTGTGATGAGTAAGCTGTGTCTTGGACAGAGCACTTAGAAGAAAAAAGGCATGAAATGCTTAACTTTTGAAATTATGTTGTTAAATTAAGTTTATTTTCCATATATGCTTACTCTTAGGAAGCTACAGCTAATGCCACATGGGAGAATGTGTTCTACTTTGACACTTAATACCATGGTTAAAGCATGCCTTTAGTCCTGCATTTATTTGAATATTATAATCTGTATATTTCTATAAAGTCTTGATGATGTTAATTGTTTTTATTGACATATTGTAAATCTGTTGGGGATTCCAAAGTATTAAAAATGCTTTCTTAGAATCTAGGAAGTTGATAATGAGTGATTTTTGGCTTTCAATGGTCTCTGCAGTGATTATATAGGGTAAAAATCTGGTGAACACATGATCCGTAAACTTGAAATCCAGTCTCCTATTCCATTAAAATGACATAGCTCTATAGATATGACAATGCAAAGACTGTATTTCACCTAAGGACAATATTTTGCTACTTGTTAAGTGAATCGTTCTGCGGTGCTTGCTTTGCTGTAAGTTCAGTGTTATTTTACATTAATCTAGAAGTTGTTCCATGTCTGTGGAAAAGTTTGGCCTTTTTTTTTTTTTTGGTGTCTCCTAAGCCTTCAAAATTTCCCTGTTGCGTTTTCGTATTCTAAATTTTCCCTGGGGTTTAACTTTTATTTTGCAGCTTTAGGAGAGCTGAGGGGTTTATATTTCTTTTCTTAATTCTTTTTTTTTCAGTGGGAAATGCTTAGTTTTAAATTCTATGTATGTATTCCCATATTCAAAATTCTTTCAATCTATTTTGCATGTGCATTTAGCACATTCTTTGACTGCTGGTCCAGTTGTTTAAGAATACCTGAGCAAAATGAGGGAAGAATTGAAGGAGGGAAAGGATTGGTATTGGCCACAGAGCTAAGTTAAAAGGCAAATGGAAAAAAGTATTTAAATAGGTACATGTTCTGTCTAGCTGATATAATCACATTTCAATATGAATTTAGGTGCACGTAACACTAGGTGGCCAAGCAAGACACCACTGCAGTCAGTTACTGCATAGCATAATTTCACCCCCCGCACCTCCCCATTTTGGTTAATGTAGTTCACAAGGAGATAAAATGAGATTTTTCCTATGAGTACCTAGCTAACTGTAACACTCTTTCATAGCAGACAAAGTTGCTCATCTTTTTCTTCTTATTCAAGCATAAGTGACAGTTCAAAATGTTCTGAAATCATCTTTTCAAAGAGGGAAATATGATGAACAGTCTTGAAAATATGGCTCAAGTCTAAGTCTGCCATAAATAAATGGGGATTTGAGCATGTGTTTGTGAACACTTGTTTTGAAAAAGCAGTACAAAAAATACATTTTTCCATGTGATTTCAGAGCATCGATGTAAGAGAGTCCCTTTTGGATTTAGAAGTGAACCTGACAGCATTTTTCCAGGACTGCATCATATGTTTCACTCACACTTTCACATCCTGTATTAAACCACATGCATGCACGTCAACAAGACAAGATTGTAAAAGGAGTGTGACTGGGGAATTGTTTTCCTGATATTTGATAGGAGTAATTGCGGCCACTGCTGCTTCAAAGCAACTGTGGTTATACTATACTATGTCAACAAAAGTCAGTTTTGCCATGTGGAAACCTAATTACTTCAGAATGATCTGTTAGAAAGCACTTTTGAAATAGTCAGGCCATTTATACAACTCAGTAAAAAATATTTGTGCATGAAGCCTTTCTTAAATAAAAGCTTTCATGTGTTATAGTTTGAACAGTACAGTGACAGTTTTGGAAATATTAAAAAAGTAGACTTCTGTTTAGGAGGTGGTAGGAAAATTTAGTAGGTGATAAGAAAATATGAGTATTTCCCTATGATTTCTGTGATAAACCTGGTAGGGCTATTACTGAATAGAAAAGAGGGTGGGGGTTTTTGCGGCTCTCTTCAGCAAGACCCTAATATTGTGGGAAATGGGATGAAACTTCCATGTATTTTAGTGAGGTCATGCTACGTCAGGGATATTTGTCTGTGTAGTATTTGCTCCAGAAAATATCTTGAAGCTTTTGTGGTCTTCTTGGTCCTTCAGTTATGTAGTTATTTTCCCAACAATGTCTTGTTTTTACATGTGGTTGGTTGTCACTTCTGAGCTGTTTAGGACATCTGTTATTCAAACATTTTTTTTTGTCACTATGAAACTAGAGAATATCACAAATTTCCTTAGTTAAGTGTGATGTTCTGTACCTAGACTCTTCCTATTTGCTGTAAGTAGCTCTTACTGCTTAAAAATGTACTTCTAAAAGACACTCTAATCCTTTTAACTGCAGAGGAATGTTGCAAGTTCCATGAATGTCTAAGCTTCATAGTGAGGCTAGGTTAAGTGATGTGTTTAAAAGTCTTAGTTGTCAAGGCATAGAATTGTAATTTATGGATAGTCTGTTTTGTGTATGAAATTTCAGGTGATTACTGACACAAAACCATCTGTTCTGAATTGCTCTTCTTGAAAGAAATTCTACATTCAGTCACTGCAATATACATAAATCAAAATATATAAAATACTTAGAACCAGATTTATTAATGTGCTGTTAGTATGGGCGAGCAGCAGTGACCCAAGGGTCACTAGGGGTTTTCTGCATTCCTGCCAGGCATTGCAGTGCTTTCCCAATGGCTCCTTAAAAGAGAGGCAGTGCAGGTTCTCCTGGCTATCTCCTCACTTCTAGCTGCTTTTGTACTGCTGAAGGCCCTGTGCCACAGAACAGCTCCTGGTCTCCAGGACCAGTGCTGGAGGCTTGCTCGTGCTGCTGGGCTCAGGGCCAAGGAGAGCAGATGGGTTGTGCCCACACTGAGCCCAAGTCTCCACTGATTGCCAGATGGCAGCCACCAGCCATACACTCAAGAATTTCTTTTTTGTGTTTGGTTTGGTTTTTTGTTTGGTGGGGGGTTTTTTCATTGTTTTGGGGTTTTTTGTTGTTTAATAGTTCTAAGGTAATCTAGGTGGTTTATTGCAGACTTCCAGAACAGTGTTTAATATCCTTAGCAGGACTTGAAAGAATATAAGCTATTTATTATGGTTGTGTCAGCACAAAGCAGTTTAAAGATACAGAATTGTCTAGAGCTGGAGAGCTGTGTGGAAGCAAACAAACCCAGTATGATGTCACCAGCCCTTCTGAGCTGTTCCTGGCATTAGAAACTGGGTTTTTTTTCTTGGAGAAGACTCACTAGTTTTCTGCAAAGGCAGCTCTGAGAGCAAAGTAACACATGGACACTGTGGAAAAACCCATGATTTGACACTGCAGGTCTGCTCTTACCCGTAAAGTAACTGCAGCCTTATCTCCTTTCCATTCTCTCTGAAGTTCTTATGCACAAGTCTACAAGTGCCAGGAATACTGGAGCTGGCTTCTTGGCATCTTGTTCCTGTCACAGTGCTGTTCATCCATATTAGATCATCCAGAATTTGTGCTTTTAATTTGACATAAGAAATCAAAAATTACAAAGAGTATAGTAGTGTCAGATATAGTTTATTTAGTCCCCTTGTGTTGATTATTAACTCAGTTGATTCAACATCCATGTATCACTTCAGATAATCTGGTCCAAGCAGAGATGATACAGGAAAAGAATTTCACTCTGTTTGATTTTCATGTTGTTAAACCAATTTAGAGCTGCTGATAATTTGGTTCAGTGAGAATATGATCAAGTATGATGTATGTAGAGTGGATATTTTATGTAAATAGATTGATACAGTGCTATAAAATGGCACCTCTTTGCACCTACTGACAAGATGGAGTTAATCATAAACTACCAAGTATTTCTGATTCCACTGAAACACTAAAACCCACAGATTAGTTGTCAAGACCTGAGGGAACCAAAATACCTTGATAGTCACGACCAGCCTCCCCTGGGACCCTGACCTGCACTCTCTGCCCATGGCCCAGAACCTCCCTTTGACCTCAGCCCTGCTTCTTGCTGGAGCTGCCTTGTGAACAGACCATCTCCAGCCTGGCTGCCTGCTGGCTGGGTTTCATGGCTAGGGCCTCAGTGTCTGCTGCAGCCCCGAGTCCAGCCTTGTCTTCTGCTGTTTCTGACTTGCCTTCCCTGAACACACTAGACCTGACTTGGCTCTTCCTCCTCTAACGGAGCAATTGTCGAAAGCTCTTAAGTTCCCAGCACTGCTTTATTTGAGTGCTCTGGGACTGCACCATTGCCAGTGAGGGCTGCCACTGCCTGTGCTGGGGTCACCCTTTGATCCTGGATTATCTTCCCTCATGGAGCAGCCCAATTTGCTGTTCCCTGCCCTTTTTCCCATTTTGCTTTGTGCCAGTCAAATATCCCACACTGCTTGTTTCTCATTTGCACTGAAAGAGGTAAGGTCGGGTTGAACCTTCTCTTGGAAATAATTTTGAAGATGGAATTTCTTTAAGGTTTCTGCAATGTTTTGTATAAGATTTTAGTGAAAAACCATGAAACAGGAGTCCTGTTTTGACAGCTTTCCTCTGTAGCCTGGACTAGCTGGTCTTCTTCCAACAGTCTGCCAGAGACTTGTGGGATTCCTTTTAAAAGACGTGGGTGTACTTTTAAGACTATTAGATTTGTCCAGTTAAAATCTCCTGGGAGAGGGTATAGGGAGAGACAGAGAAGGACAAATGCTGCATTACTTCTTCCTAAAGACTAAGTCAATGAGAGGAAATTCAATGTGAGAAACAGTCTGTAGAGTATAAGAATTTGCCTCAGGATGGATGCTCATTGTTTCTTTGAAGAAATTAGTGTGATGTGAAAAGAGTGCTAGCCTAAAAATGTGTCTAGTGCTGACAGCTTTTTATAAACTTTTTTTTTTTTGAAAAGGAAAAAAAAATAATCGATTTGTGAGGAACTGAGCATTTTTTCCACTTTTTTTTTCTTTTTTTTTCCCTCCAGAAGAATGGAAAGGGGGTAAAAATAATGTTTAAAAACTTCATTGTGCTCTGATCCATAAATTGATCCATATCTAGAGCCCCTTGAAAGAATTCATGTTTTACAGTTTTTTAATTTATTCTGGATTCAAGAATAGCTGTTGTTACTTCTCTGCTTTCTTCTTGCTTTCCCCTCCTTGTTCCAGGATGGCCTAGGAGTGGATTTTTCTTTAAAATACCATGTAAAATTGGTTGGTGTTTTGTGTAAATTATAGAAAAATATTAATATCTCCTTGCAAATAGTTTGAACCATAAGATATTTTTCCAAAACAAGGAAATGTGAATTGTGTAATTGGAGTAAGAATCATGGGGGAATGAAAGCTAGATGATGATTTGAGGAATAGATTTAAATGCATAAATCTGTGAGATATATTTATATATCTAAGACAATCTGTAAGTCCCCATTGACATATTGATAAGGACAATGGTGTTTATCCCTGCAGTTGTTCTATTTTCAGTTCATTTGGCTTATTGGGTAGATAGCAGTGAGTACCTCTGTGCATGTAGATGTATTCTTCCATTACAAAGCTGCTGTCTTATGTATAATAATAATGTTTAAACTCCTTCTAAGCTGTGTATAACACTGATATTATTATGCTACTAGCAGCTGTAGTAAGGGGAAGCATACTCGATGTCTTTTTTTCTTTTCCCTCTCCCCAGTTCCAGTAATTTTAATCTAGGAGTTAGTAGAGACGCCATATTTTCTGTTTTCTACCTCTTAGCTCACTTTTGATTGAGTAACTACTGACTCCAGAAGAGAAGTAAACATTTCATGAATCAGCTTTGAAAAGCAGTGCATTCAAATCAACATAAGGTCTGAATCCTCCATGATTTAGAGATTCCTAAAGTTACATAGCAGCAATGTTTCATTTTTTGTCCTCATTTGGCCATGTATTACAGCTGTTTTTTATTTGAGGAAAAGAAGGCTTAAGTGAGAACTAAATGCTAAGGATTCTTTGTATGTGTCTCAGTAAATGTACCAATGCAAGTAGCAGGATAGCTGTGGTAATTACTCTGTTTGGTACAGATATTGATGCTGTATCAGTAGCATCCTGTCTGATACTGAAATCACTACTCTGGTACAGTGAGAGCCTGCCTCTGTAGACCTTGACCTTGCACCTACTAGACTTACACTCCTGTGTTGTGCACAGGGGACTTCTGTGTGTTGTTAAATGGGAGACAGTGAGCTTTCTGAAGTGTCTGTAGTCTTGGGGCCTCAAGACCTATTCCTTTATACTATGATTACCTCCTAACTTAGAACTGAAAGTAATTCACATCTAATTGTGCGAATGTTCAGTTCCTAGTTTAAAGTCTGTCTTTAGAATTTTTTTTTTAAATTCAGTGAACTGGACCAAACACTAGATCCAAAACCTGTAGTTACTAATATTCCTAAGAAGTAGTTAATGTTGGTTCAGCTCTCAACTTCATTGTGTGAACTATAATAATGCTTTTGGAAAGACTTTGTGGTTGATAAGTTCGTGCTGTTAAATTCACTTCTCATGCTTCTTTGCTTGGAATTCTTTAATGGTCAAGGAAATAATTTGGTGGGAGTCACCCATCTATGCAAAACTTGCGTAGTGATTTCATAATACTTAAGTATTATGCTAGCATGTAGCATTTAGCTAAATAAAGAACTCCTGTTTTCCAGACTTTACCAGTTCGGAAAATTCCATGCAAAGCCAATGCTCCTTCAGGGTCTTTTTTTGCACGGGACAACACAGCAAATTTCTTATCCTGGTGCAGAGATGTAGGCGTGGATGATACCTGCCTGTTTGAATCAGAAGGTTTGGGTATGTATTTCTTTATTCTTTATGTAGTAGTTGGTAATTTTAAATAACTTTTCCTTTGTGTTTAGCCTTGAAAGGCAGAAAGGCTTTTAATGGATCCTGACTCTAAATCTGACCTGTGTTTGACTGTGTTAATTCTGCCACTTGTCTGTAGAATGAACAAATAAAGTACACATCATGTAATGCTCATTTAAGTCAATTTTAAGAGGAACTTAAATGACTGGAAAATCTTGCTATGTTTTCTTGCACACAAATGATTTTTCACCCTACACATACTTTTCTGAGCATGGAATGCTTTTCCTTAGTTCAGTGTACAAGGTGGTGCTTTTCTGTTTTGGGAGAGTAGGATACAAGTGCATGCTCAGTTCTGTCTGCAGACATTTGGCTATTTGTGCGGATTTAATGAAATGTACAGGAGGCAAGAGGATACAAAATTTTTCTGTTTCCTATGCTGACCATTTTTTCCAGCTGGTTCCCTTGTGCAGTTCTGGACAAAAATTATCCAATACTACTACTTCAGGGTGTTTCATGAAAAGAATTGTACTGCTTAGGAAATCACTGTTCTAATACTACATGTTCTTCATTGTTTTAACTCTTCTGTCTTCAAAGAAAAACTTGTGAATCTTGACTTCAGAGTTTTTCAGCCAAATCTCATTAAATGAAGAGAGTCCAATGTTTGTTATCTCAGATAAAAGTATAAAGCAGTCATGGTGACAGACCAGTTTCTATGGAAGACAAATGAACACACTGTGCTGGATGAAGAAGCTTCTTTGTTCTGTTGCTCAAAAAGCCTTTGCCCTGTTGAAGCTCTTACATGTGTTGTGATTGATCTATTCCCATTCTCTCTACTTCTATAGTCTAGCACAAATATTTCTGAGACAATTTTTCTTTTTCTTTTGTCTGTTCTTTTATCCTGGGAGGTTTTTTAATTACATTATTTTATATGTCTGGGAGAAAATGCTTGGCACAGGACAGATTAGTATCACAAAGGTGACAAATAGTAAGTAGAATATATGTATTAACTCTATTTTGTTAATTAAATCTTCAAGACGAAATTCTTATTTGGTATGGTAAATCATGTGGAAGCTGAACAATAATTGTAGTTTCAATGATTTGAAATGGTGAAGAAGTTGGACATTTACCTAGGACCAAGAAGCTTGTAAAGACTAAGAGATGCAGACCTGCAATGCCTGAGATAGGCAGAAGGACCTCTGGTTCATGGAATACTTCAAGGTATTTGGAGTTTGTACTGCTATGGTAAGCGGTTTGCCATTGTTCCACAAATTTATTGTGCACTTTGAAGAAACTAGATCTTGTTTAGAGATGGAACTGACATAGCTGGAATAGTGACATTTCCTGATAAGGTAATTTTCACACATACACAGTGCCTTGCCTGTCATAGTAAAACACAGACAGCAAATACACCTGGAAAGGTGGTGTTCCAAAGGAATTCCTCTCTCAGAAAACTGAAAGTGAAATATGGCTGAGTGCGCAAACCCATGCTATATTTTGTTTGGTTACTGACTGATTTTCTTCACTGATTAAAAACTAGGTTCTGTTTTTCTTCCCTTGTTATATAATATACTAGCAGAAAAAATTTATGGTGCTGGAAATAGGATTAGGACTTGGTAATATTTTGACCCATTTTTATGAACTTGAGAAGGAGGTGGTAACCATGCCATTAAAAAAAGAGATAGATAAAACCAGTAGCTATTATTCTCTCTCAGTTTAAGCATTAACTCAAAGTTTTGCTTTCATTTGAGATTTTCCTAATGCATGAGAAATAATGATAAATCATAACAGTTGCCAATCTAAAGCTTTTATGTTCCTCTCTCTCCCACAAATCACTTCACCAATGCATAGGAAGCAAAAATTCAGCAAAGGTAAGTAATATCAAAGGTTCTTCTCAAAGTAGTGGGAAATGTGTGTGAATGACATTTAAGTTTTTGGACTGCCTAACTGAATTCTGTATTTTTATGATTAATTGGGGTGAAATTATGGTTATAGAGGTAACTGTTTTCTGTATTTTCTTCTGATTTTCCCCATGGCTAATAAACTCAGTACATTGGTGTGTAAATTGTTAGTGATAAAGTATCTTTTTTCTGTCTGTATTGGAGAACCTTATTGTGTCAGTGTTCTCAATTGAGTAGATTTTTATCCTCATTTTTTTAACTCTTATTCTGTCTGCTTTATGGTATGTAAATACTGTGTTATTTAATTAGAGGCACATAGGGATATTTTCTTCATGCTACTGTATCACATAAAACATTCTTGAGGTCTTTTTTTCTGGCAAATGTGAATTCTAGAATTATAAGAGTGATTTTGAAGATTTAGTGCACTAAAACACTTAAACGATGGATTTATGACACTACTGATTAAAAAAAAGTACCAAGTCTATTAGAGATCAGGAAAATGAGATCTACACTAGCTAAGATATTAATTGCTATTATTTCTCATTACTTAAAATTACTATCTCATCGTGATGAGTTCAGAAGTCTTTGAAATCATGCAAGTATAACTGCACACAAATACATCCAGCACTCCCAACTTTTTAGCACCGAGACTGAAGTGATATGAAGGCATTCCTCACTGGAATGGAACTGTCTCAGAGACTAGACCAGATAGGGGCAGTCCATGCCTGATGAGCATGCAGGTAAGTGATGTTAATGGGAATCTTGAGTATTCCTAGAGGCTTGCTTCTGCAACGGGTTAACATTTCAGAGCTGAGACAAGCAGGTGAGCAGACCTATTCATGTCATTTTGCTCTTGTCCTTCACTTGCGGACTAATTTAGCAATTTATGTAATTATTTAAAGTTAAGCACAGTTTCAAATGCTCTGTTGGATTTGGGCTATTCAGCTGAGCTAAACAAGTAAACAAAACTGAAATCTCCAAAATAAATAGAAGGAAAAATAAATAGAATGCAAAATAGAGGTGCTTGATATACTAGTAGATATGATTATGCTGTCTAACGAGTGGTTACTTTAAATATCATTGAAAGAGAACAGTAGAGAGCTCAAAAGTTTGGAGACTTGTACTGTTAATTTGTTAGTAGTCTATAACATGATGTTTGTCTTGCTGAATGTTATCATGCTTTAACATAGGTTAAAATGCAGACAAATTGGAAACACAATTTCCTGTTAAGGTTTCTAACACAGCCAGAGCTGACTGGTAGCAATTTAGCTCTAAATGCAGAGACATGGCAGGAAAGTCTCCAAGTTAATGCTTTTGCAAAGAAAAGGTGGCTGGGGTACCTGTTGTATAGCTGCAGCTCATATATGAACATCTGTAAAAATTATAGCAACACAGTATGTAGGGATAATCTTGAATGCTGCAAAATAGAGGGACACTCTGCATGCTCCCTGCACTCATTGCCAAATTTAGCATGCTTGTCTTTTTTTTTTTTTTTTTAATTTTTAAATTTAGTGTATTTAAAGGAGAAGGAATTAGCTTTGCTGATAACAAAAATTATGATCCAAAATCCAGATTTTGTTCATCTATGCAAATCTTGAGGTACAGTGTCATTGAACGGTCTTCTTAAATGTGTCAGACTGTGTAGGACTCTGAACATGACACACTCTTTGCAGTGTAAGTGTATTACATAATACTGCCTGTAGCTCCTCTGTTCCTGTAAGTATACTTTGTAAATTCTCCTGTATAGGTTTTTGGGCGGCAGATTCACACAGCTATGGTAATTTTATTTATGGAAGCATTCTAGGTGGAGGTATTTGTAATTGTGCTCGTGCCTGTAGAGTATAATACTCAAAGAAAACTCTTCTTGGACAAATAAGAATGGTAAGATTTTCTACGATTGCTTTAGTTAAGTGAACTTAAAGCATAAGTTCTGAACTCTTTGTGGTAATGGAGTGTTGTTGGATGATTATAGGATTTGGAACCAATGAATATTCTGCATCTCTTCCATGATAAAGTCTACCCGGCAAGAAAAGGGTTTGCCACCAAGTGTGCCAGCATGCTGATATGTCATTTGTTTGGAGAGTTGTTGAATGCTGTTGATGGTTAATGTTTTGTGCCTGTGTATTCTATGCACCTCCACACAGTATATGACATGGACTTTTTTGATGCAACTGATTGATTAGAGTTTCATGGACAGATTTCCTAAATAAAAGCATTTAGTATTTTAATGGAAATAGTAAACTGAAACACAAACACCTCTGATCTCTCGTCTAATATTGTTGGTTTAAAGGTTATTTTAAAAAATACTCAAATGTTGTTTGCTTAAAAACATTTTATACATAGGGGAAAATTATTTTTTCAATTAATACTGTAGTTTATCTGGTTTCAAGATGCAAGTTTTTTCTGTCCTTTTATACTAACACATCTACATATTGTAACACCATGTTAAAATTTACATGAAGTTGCATCAGAATAAGATTTTGTCCCATCTTTCACAACTCTTTACTAAACTACTCATAATATTACTGAATACGTCTGATTTTGAGGACTATAGAAGCATCCTGGACTCTGTGTTGTTACCACTGAATTTGCATATTAAACTAATGAATTTCAGTAAATTATTAGTGTTTAGGTATCTCTGTATTTCTTATAGATTAATTCTTTACTACCCTTAGATCTAGTATGTTTGACACCTTCCATAAGTGATGGAGCTGAAACAGGGCAGGGAGTGTGGGGGCAGCACGAGTGTGTCATAGCATAACTCTGATGCAGAAGCAAGGGTAGGTTTGGGATAAGTTAACGGAATGTTGACAAAGCAATGTTGGGGCCTTTTCTTAAGAACAAAAAGGCTTCTGTAGGATTAAAATAAAGGAAAAAGTGAGAGAGAATAGGAGGAAAGATCAAAGGATGAACCTTTTGGAAAACTTTCCCTAAACTAGTGTGAGTTCTGATGGCAATTGGAAGCCTGTGATAATAAATACTAAGGCACTTCATTAAACTTTTTGCTTCTAGTGGGCTAAGGAATGCTTTAGAAACAGAAATCATACTTACTTTTTATGATTCAGCTATGCCTGATATCTTGATCTTTAAAACAAACAAAAAAAAAGGTAGTTTATGTTAGAAGAAAGAGTGACTTCATTAAAAATGGTTTATAAAAGTGTTAGGATCCAAGATTTGAAATTTGGCAGGAAGGTGCGAGAAGTTTATTTCTGTATTGTGATTGGATAGTCTACTAATTTAAAACAAACACAAAACTGCAAACAAAACAAAAAACCTGAATGCTTGTTATTGTGAACTCTCAGTTTAAACGTGTTCAGCAAACACACGGACTCCGTGTGCATTGTGTGTTCTGTCTCTTCACAGTCCCAGGTTCTGATAGTGCTTAAAGCAAAGGCTGCTCCTCCTCTGCTTCTCCTGGTAGCATCCAGGCACTGAGGTAAGGAGCACTGGGGCAAGGACTGGTGAAGGATGCAAAAGAGTGGTGAACAGTAGGTAGAAAAGAAATGGAAGTACATGGAAGAAGCACAAAGGTTGAGTGAACAAAAGAGGAAGACCTGTAAAAAGAGAATGGGACAGCAACAAGATGGGAGCAGTGTGAAGAAATGTTATTGCCAGAGAGAAGCAAGGATAAAAGCTTCTATGAGCTGAAATGGAATTATTGTTAATAAAGAGTGGCTGGAGGTAGCATGTTAAGATGCAGGCAATGAGGACAAAGATTGGAAGCATATAAAGAGATGAGATGAAAAGCAAACGGGTCTATAACTGTAAGGACAGCTAAAATTAGCCAGACTTGTATGCACTATTTCTCTGTCTTCCCACTGCGTTCTTGTCAAGCAAATGCCATCAGTGAGATTCTCTAGAAAGATGGATATTTCCATTCATTTTATGCAGGTGATCTGCATACAGTAACATCTGTTTTTCTCTGAAGACCCCAAATACATATGCTGTATAGTCCTCAGGAATGCTGATATTTTCTTCTTAGAAGCACTGTCTTATGAGATGACCTGCTGTTTGTTTTTGTGGTTGGTTATTGTCTGCACACGTCTTCATCCTCTAACAATGATTTCACTGTGTCACATTGTTCAGTGTGAAATGCATGAAATGTGTCTAGATTATGCTGAGTCAGACTTGCTAAAGGTCTGTGAATTTTGTTTGAATAGAGCATTGTTTTACTTTTTAAATCAAATTCTCTTCTAGCTATATTTATGGATCTTTTTGCAAATAGTAGTAGTTGAACCTCTCTCCTCCATTCCAAAGTCATTCAGATGTGCATATGAATGAATTGCAATTGACTCTCTTTGACTTTTCCTAACCCAGTTTATTCCATTTATATTTTGGGGGATGCCTTACTTTTTAAAGTCAAGTTTTATTTTGGGGCTGTCCCAACTGGTTTAAAACCAAAGTAGTAGAATATGCTTCTAGGGTCGTGAATGTAACACTTTAAAAATCCTGATTACTAGTAAAGGTAAATATTTAATGAAATTACTGTGTTGTGGGAAGGAAGAATATTGAATATAGCGGAATGTCCAAGTGTTCATCATTTATATTCTTAGTAACAGATGGCTGAAGAATAAATATATCTTTCCTAGTGCAGTGCATGTTTAGTTTTCATGCTCTGCAGTTTCACTTCTGGAAATATATTTGGATGAGATTAGAGGAAAAATGCATACCTCTCAAAGGGCTACGCAAACACTAAGAAAAGATTTTGGGGTGAGCATTCAGCTCACACCACTTACACTTATTCATGTCAGTGGAGCTGCAAGTTGAAGTCACAGAAGCTGGAGGTCGGCCCCAGGGTGTTAGTTACTTAGAGATGTTTAAGTCTGTGGATTTCCATTTTGGGTCTCATGCATACATAGAACAAAGTAATTATTCAGAGCTTTAACTGGGCATTAAAATATCTTTTTCAGGTATGGTATTTTTTCTTCATGCATTTGAGTTTGGTGAGTCTTTAGATTACCAAAAGTTTATATCGCTGATGTCTTGATCTTAAATCATTAGAAACAAATTTATTTTGATGCTGTTCAGTTTTTTTCTGATTTATACAAATAGTCACACAATTACTTTTTGGTCTCAATTCAATCTAAAGGGTAAGGTGCAAATTTTTTGATTACTGTGGAAATTTTTGAAACCTGATTTTTACCCACAACATGAGGGCTTTACTCCAATAGGTATTTCTGAAGAGTAGATTAAAGTGTACTCATAATTACTTTTTTCAATTTTCTTCTATTTTTTCTTTCTTCTTCTTGGAGTTTTGGGGAGTTGATTATGCAAACAGCCACAGACTTTTCTTCATTTATTGATTTTGGATTTTGCTTATATGCTTTGCTGAAATTCTTTATAGAACATTACCTATTCTGAATTGTGGCGGGGGATAAATGTATTGGTTTATGGTGGTATTTCATAATTGTTATAACTCGCCCCTGAAGGCAAGGGTAACTGAGGTTCTTGCTAATAGATTCTTTTGGGCAGGTGAAGCCACACTAATGTGTTTATATATATATATATATATAGGGCAGGTTTTTTTAAGTCAGTTTGGTTGCAATGGAAAGGAGGTATGTAGCCATTTTGGTTATTATCATCTATAGAAATGCAACAAAATAAAAGTATGAAGATATCACTTAAGAAAATATAGGAGGGAGAGAGAGAAAGGATAAGAATAGAGAGTGGAGTGAGACTTAATTGTTGCAATTTTGATGTCTCTTGTTTGAAGTGATGGTCATAGTCTTGATCCATTGCGGGTGGGGGAAGCCCATGAAACACCAGGTTCAGTGGGTTAATACACAGTCAGGTTCAGGTGAGAACATCCAGGGTATCTCCCCTGGGGCAAGGGTTTTGCATGGTCTATCACAACCCTGCGGATCATGTGCAGTCCTCTGGTTGAGGGCCCCAGAAATGAGTCTGGGCACACTTTGGGGGACTTTGGTGGTTTATGATACCTAAAGCATGACCGGTGCCTCTCTCGTCAGTGCAGCTGAGCCAGTTATGCCCCATCAGAAGGGATGTAGGCCTTCAGGCCCGTGTGGAAGTGGGTGTGTCCCAGTACCTTCCATGGAGGGGAGTTTTACACCTGAGCCACTTATGTAAGTGAGGGCATTGCCATGATAAAAAGCACTATTCTACTTTGCAGAATCTGCTTCTTATGAGCCTTTTCCCTTATTTAGCTCAAAACCCAGCTTGTTGCTAAACAGAAGTTAGTTTGTCATGATCATTCTCTGGTGGTGGGTGCACACCCCCTCTGTGCCTGGGCTGCTCTTATACAGCTCAAATGTTTTACCACCACACACCCAAAAGTCTCCTCCACTCCTTTGGTTAGAGAGTGCAAACCTGGCCTCAGCAAAACAACAGCTGCTTTTGCAAATGGATGATAGGGACATTAAGCCTTAACATTTCAGTCTCACAATAATGAGAAGATCATGCTGTGTCACAGCTACTTCTGAATCATAAAAAAACTGTTCGATGTGGAATCCAGGCATGCAAACTTGCATATATGTGTGTATGTATAAAAAAATAAACTCTTTTTTGTCTGTTTGCGGTTTTCATACTGTGAAGAACTGATTCCTAAAGCATTCTAGTTTCATATTTGCTTTAAGAGTAGATGTAAAAAAAATTCAGGACCAAATTTATAGTGAGGTTTATCTTTGTTAATGCAACTTTGTTATTTTTTTAATTTGAACTGGCTAAGAAAAATAGTGATCTAAAGGATATGAATTCTCTTAGTTTGTAGAAAGAAAAGTATCACTAATGTTACTGTTTATGACATTCTACTAATTAAAAGTGTTCTGCCAGGTCTCTTGATAATTTTTAACTGCTTGCAGATTACCAATTACCTCAAATAATTATTCAGTGATTTAGAAAACTAAATGGAACTTCTGAACTGTCTGCACTCTGAGAACCACTCATCGATCCCATCCTTTTTATTCCAGTAAAACTCCACTGCAAGCCAAAGAAAACAAACTTTTATCAGTCAAGAGTTACAGATGTTGATGATTAGGTTCCATTCCATCACTAAGATCTTTAAAATAGCTTTTATTTATCAATGTTTTCCATCTTCATTTTGCTTTTCTAGTACTCCACAAGCAGCCAAGAGAAGTGTGCCTTTGTTTGCTGGAACTTGGAAGAATTGCAGCCAGGTAGGTGAAAATATTTGTAGACTGATGAAATATTTGCATTCTTGACAGCGGGCGCTATTGGCAGGCATATTAAATCAGCACATCTCAAGCTAACTTTTGTGCTCATTAGGTTCAAATAGAATGTTTGTCTTGATGTCAATTGAGGGAGGTTGTTAACAAGTATTACAAAATCTCTGTACCTCAATGAAGATATCTGTTGGTTATTCTTGTATTAGGAGAGAAAGGGTTTGAGAATTTCTTTTCTATAAAGCTTTGAGCCATTTCTCCTTCTAAAGTCAGATCTCTCTATAAACAACTGTGATTTAATTAAGTTTACTGGTAATAAGTTCATCTTCACATGACCTAAATCTGACCAAGATGATTCTAGCCATACTGGACCTTCAGTACATTGTAATGTTATCTTTGACATCAAGACAAAGACTTTTGCTAAACAATCAAAATTACTGTAACTAGAATGTGATTTTCCCCCCTTTTTACAGATGCAGATTTAACCAGCATAGTGCGTAAGATTTACTAAAAAATACATGAGCAGCAGTGCTGCTGCCCAGTCTTGCACGTAAATTGCAGTTGCATTCATCCATGTGTGTCAAATTGGAGTACCTTGCTATTCAGAAAGTTACATTAATTTTAGAAGAATTCTTTGTGGTGACAATCAATGTAAAGGAGACCCCTGTTTATTCCAAGCTTGAGAACTAGCGTTGGCTATGTTAAAATTGCATCATGTGTATTCATATTTTGTGAATGAACTCACATGGAAATCTAGAAATTTGTCTTATGGTCAAGTTTCAGAAAAACCTTTGTTGTCAGGGGAAGCTTGCATAGGAATAGCAATGACCAAAAAATAGTTGAGTTCAGGTTTTCAGTTATTTTGCTATCTCTAAAACTTGGGTAAAAAAGGCAAATTATTTTAACTTTCCTCAAAGAAGAATGTATTTTGATCTGCAGGTGCATAATGAAATTGATTTTAATGACTCTTAATTTACCTGGACAAAAAAACTGTGCTTTCAAGACCAGCTTGGAAATAGACCCTATGCCTGGGGCATAACTGTCAGGAGTATCTGCCCCAGTTGGTTACTTGAGAGTATCCAACTTCTTTAGGGAATGCATGTTAGTGGTTAGGCAGTGGTGGATTCTGCTAAAGTTGGTTGAGTTAGATTAATCTCATTTTGCAGTGAGCCTTGATGTTTCAATAGATCTACAAGGGAATGAAAATAGAATCTTATCCTTTATATTTGTCTTAAGCTTCCATGTCTCAGATGCTTTCTGTTCCAGACATGAAAAGAAATACTGAAAAAGTAAAAAAGCCATGTTTTCATTTATTATGCATGTCTATCCCTTTACCCTTAAAATATTTGTATTTTATTTTTTACTTATATTACCATATATCATTAATTAATAATTTAATATATTATATTTGTTTCTGTATTTATGTTTCTTTATTTTAATTTTATTTATAGCTTAGGCGTCAAATAACTTGTCTGTCTACTTTTTCCTGATCTAGTATCTCTTCAAAAACAAACAACCCCCCATTTATAATCTTATACACTTCCAAGGTACACAAAAATTGTAGTGGAATGTCAGGTTATTACAACTGAAAACCAAATATGTGATACCAGTTTTGCCTGAGCTGTGGGAAACTAGAACTGTATGGGAAAGGAGAATTGATAATTGCCTTCATTAAGTGTAGGAAAGAGCACATGAAAGTGACACTGCTGTGCTGCTTTAAACAGGAGAGAAGTCAGATGTACGCTTTGTAAAGCAAACCAGGTCTGTTGGCAGTCTTAGGGATCTGCTTTCCAGAACAGGAGCTGCAGAGATCTTTGAAAATGTGCCTCGGTCTGTTTTTAAAGAACGAAAAGAGTAGGAGACGCTGAGTGATTTTAGAAGCAGAAAGATATGTTCGAAGTGGCTTGCTCATCACAAGGACCCAGCTTTTGGCACACTTTGCCCAGCTAGATTACTCTTAGTCTTCAGGTTCTGTAACTCCCGTAAGTCAACCTAAGCTTTTTCTGTTTAATGCAAATAGACTTGTGATTGAGGCACAAGTGAGGAAGAATGAAGATTGCTTGAGGAGGAGATAAACTGAGCTCTGTTCTGCTGAACTTGAACTTGTATTCAGCAGATACTCTGTGGAGGAGGGGAGACGGGTGATAATTTACTTTTGCTTTAGTAATGCTTTTATCATGTTATCTCATAGCATCCTCCTAGCCAAATTAGAGACAGATGGACTTGATGGATGGACTGCACAGTGAGTGGGAAACTGGTGTGACCACTTGGCTCAATGAGTGGCAGTTGAAAGATACTAATAAAAATACAATTGCCTGATAAATTATCCTGAATTTCAGTTGTTTATGAAAATAAAATTTGAGATCGTCTGTGAAACTTCAGTAGTTAAAATGAGCCCTTGTGTCACTGACAGATGTTATGTTGATGCAGTGAGAAGATTTATGAGAGAGGGAAGTGTCCTACAGGATGGAATTGACCACTGACAGTGCACAGGAGTATTGCAGTGGGTTGCACATGTCCAACATTCTCCCTGAGTATATGAAAGAGATTATACAATGGAAAAAAAAATTTTCTGCACAAAGAATGAAGTTCTTGGGTTACTGTTAAACTCAGGGGGGGTTAAACTCTAGGGGGGTTAAACAACCATCACAGGTCTTTTGGAATTACTGTGGAGTGATTTCAAAGTCTTTCTGCTATTGCATTCAATTTTACCTTGATAAAAATGGAAAGTGGTGCTCTAAGAAGTCTACCAGAGATCATGTCACAGTCCAATGCTGCTTCATGTGTAGTTGCAAGAAGCCAGGCTAGAAAGGGGCAGTAAAGGAAATGCTCAGCATACCTGCCCAAACAGAATTTGCACCTCTACCCCTCTCAGAAAAGATGTGGTTTTTACAATTTCAGCTTTCCAGCAACTTTGCTTCAGGTTGATACAGTGAAAAAAAAAAGTGGGTGTTTTTGTTCACTGATTTTATTTTTCAACTTTTCACCAGAGGATTTCAGAATACTGGAGTATGGGAAACTTTTAAAATCTATCACAAAGACAAAATGTAGAAATTATGAAAAGTAGTAGAAGCAAAGAAGCAGCATTTCTTACAGTGGAAGAGTTTTATTTGATGAGTAAGGCTGTATGCAGGAGTAGGCTTAGAGGCCAGTGGGAATTCAATAATTTACAGCCTGTCAGCATCTGCAGACAGACAGGAAGTAAATAGATTGTATATAAGTGCTTGCTCAATGTTGGCTGACTTTTCATTAGGCAGACTGCACCAGTTAGAATACAAGCAATACAAGCACAGATTTGGTTCTTGGTTTACTTTCTATTAATTTACTAGGCAGTAGTATGACTAAAATAAACGTTATCGGAAAACCACAAAAGCTGGTATAGTATATGCACTTATATCTTTTCTCTGTACACTTCTAACATTATTATGGTATTTAGCTTAAATTTTAATGATATATATTTGTTACTGCTCCATATTTTAGTGTCCAGATCTTTATCTACATAAGTCAGTATAGTTCTGCATCTGGACTATGGACTTTTTTGCTACAGAAGAAAATAAGGTTTCATTTGTGCAAGTAGTTTGCTATGGGAAGCCTACCTGGCATGATAACTTTTCCAAGCTGAAGTCATTCTCTGAAAAAGGAACTCAGTCTGTTTTTCTGGGGTTTGTTCAGTGTTGACAAATTTAAAAAAAAACCAAAAACCAGAAGGGGATTATCAGTAATTAGGAAAATGGGATGCGCTTTTAAACTTCTGACTTCTGTCCAAGCTCTGCTGCTTGCTGTGAGATACTGACTCAATCACTTGCCATAAAGCTTTCAAAAGATCTTTCATAAAGAACCTTGCTCTTCAAGTGCTCTGTTTTGAGTTTGTCCATGCTAAAGTTGCATGTATGTTATTCTAGATGGAGCCACAAGTATGTTGCTGCTGTAAACAGAGATCTGAAGACTGGCTGTCAAAAATCAATTAGTAAAAACACTAACCACTTCTGAAGAGTAGTGGCCATGTCTCAGTTTACTTGTCTATAAATTCAGTACAGTAGCTGAGACCAGGAAAACTCTTATCCCTTTTCATTTGGACTTCTTTGAAAAATACTAACACAAAATATAAATTGTCAAGTAATTTGAAAGGATGCTGTTTAGGAAGAAAAAAATAAAATAAAAAAGCACAAATGTACTGAACTTGACTCTGTCCTGCATGGTATAGCAATTTTTGAGGTCTAGTGTTGTTCATAAATTATTCACCAATGTATATGTTATCAGAGAAGTTGAAAAAATACCTCTATTTCCTGTAAATTTGATTAACTGAGAGACTGCATCTAAATTAATTTCTATTAATTTGAAATTATGGCAGTAATGGTTGGTATATTTTGTAAATGTTTATTAATGTGCATATCATTCTGCTATTGCACAGAAAGTAGAAATTCTTCCCAATGTTTTGTTTTAAAATACATAATACTTTATATGGACTAGTAACTTATTGTTCGCCTGTTTCCAAAAGGTTTGGGGTGGAACCTCCTGGATTAATAAAACTGGAAAAAGAGATTGAACAAGAGGAAACATTTTCAGCTCCCCTTCCATCTCCTTCACCATCACCCTCAAAGTCTCCTGGGAAAAAGAGCACAGGGAAACTGTTGGATGATGCTGTAAGTTGTGGGAGGAAGCTTCTTCCTATCTTATCCATTCTGATAGGCACTTACTTGCAAAACACACACAAGCCCAAGTTTAACATCTCACTCTATTTTAAACATTTGTAGACTTAAAGAGTTGGGGTTTTTCGACCACAATTATTTATGTCTGAAGCTTGGAAAAAAAAAAAAGTCACACTGTGTAGGAGCTCTGCAGCTTAGCCTAGCTTTGTGCTTAGGGCCACATTCCCTTCTCATTACTCTTTTACTCCTTATTCAGCAACTCCCACTTGGTGCTTTGTCTGAGGAAGGACTGAGTCAGGATAAGATTTGGCTCATACTGACTTGTACTGAATGTTAACAAACACTTCTAAGATATTTCAGCCTAATTTTTATGCTGTTCTGCGTGATTCTCCCGTAGTAAAAAAACAAGCATTGTTTTCCTCATTGTTAGAACAAAAGTATCTTGCTTTGAATTTCATTAAACTTGCTGTAGCATATTGAGTGTTCATGATTCTGGTGCAAACCCATAGGGGTTCATTTGAAACAGCCGGGATCAGATGAAAAGGACACATTTTGAGACCATGAAGAGGTTAACCTGGAAAAGTACAAGTCTAGCCTGTAAAAAGAAGCAGTTACCATAGCAACTACTACATTGCAAGGTAGATGTGCCACCTGGGAGTTACAAAGCACTTCTTGAAAAATCCATGTGCCACTTTCCTGTTACAAAGAGCAGATGGAATATAATGTTCGTTCATTTTATTGAAACACTTTTTTTTATTTGATGCATATAATTACATTTAAAATTTTCTGGTTTGTATTTCTTCCTTAAATTTGCAAAAGCACTCGTATTTCAATAGAATTGAGAAAGAACAGTTACGTATACAAAGAGGCTGATGACTGCATATCTTGTAGAAATTGAACAGAGTATGTAGGTTTTCTCTAACCACCTCCTTTAATTTAGATAGCAGTATGGATAGAAACAGAATGGAATTCATCCAGCTAGATTCCTGACCCGCACTGCCCCAGACACTCACACCATAAAATAGCAGCAGTTGCTCGTATAGTCCAGACACAAAATAAAATAGAATATAATTCCTCCCTCTGCTTCCTTATTTGATTTCCAAATTCCACTCAATACTTCTGTGTCCTTTGGGACAGTAAGGCAATGGAACCCTCAATAGCAGGATCAGCAGTGAAGATCTTATTATCCTCTGTTTTACAATAGAATAAATCTGTTGGCTTTCATTCTCCACAGGCTGAAGATTGGTCTATTTTGCTTGCATGGTTCAAAATAACTTTGAACTTGTTTAGGCCCAGCTACTCTTGGTTTTTGGTTCCTTAGATGAACTCTGGTGGACGAAGCATTAATTTCCTACTACTTTCAGCTTCAAATTTCCAATGCCTCCAAGGGTGATAAATGCCATAGGATACTACGTCAGGAATCCCTGATCATCAAACAGTATTCAGAAGGCCATTGCCAAAAAGCTCCCTAAGCACAATCCCAGTCTTAGTACTATATTCCAAGAAATACAGCAATACATCTTTTTCATCCTCAACAACCTGCACTTGGATTTAAGTCATCAACCACTGACTTCATATAAGTTACTCCTATTGTACATTGACTATCTAAATAGTTTATTCACCATAAATGGAGGCTAGGTCTCACCCATGTTGATAAAAATTGCTTGAGTAACTGATCTTAAAATTCAAAAAGTGACTCATTCAAACTGACAACTCATCTGATACTTGAGAAACACTTTTTGTGTGTAAAATACAGGTAGAGTTCCTCTGTTTAATGTTATTTTAATTAATTTTTTCATTAAAATATTATGTCCTGATTAAAAAAAAAAAAAAAAAAGTCTTAAGGATACTTATTAAAAACCCTCCACAAAGTAATAATGTTATTCCGATAAAGGCATTGAACAATTTCAGAAATAACTGGAAAGCCTTTAAATCACTCAACAGGGCTAGTTTCAGAAGTATAGAAACAGTAATTGGTTACCTTTTAAGTTCTTTTCTGGCTTATTTAACATACTGCAACTTACTTCTTAAAGCAGATCTGATAACCATTTGTACTTCAGAAGCCTTATCTAGTCATGATAACCAAAACACATATTAGAGTGCTACAGATTTGGCCAGGCATCTTTTCTTTTTATGAAAAAATTTAAGATTTTAATTTGTTAGCTATTCTGAAAATATCCTTTCCTGGGCCTCAGATCATTTTTACAGGCCTTGGTTTACAAACTGGATTTGAAAATGTCTTTGGAATATTGTTTGAAGTGGACAAACATCTACAAGTTCCTCTGGCATTTTGCATTGTTTGATGCTGACGTACTAGGTATGTACTTTGTCCAAGAAAACCGCAGTGCATGAAAATGCTACGCTTATTCTTGCTGTTCCTATGCAGAAGTGCAATTTGAATGTCAAGGAAGAGTTTCACAGCCAGATAGATCTGCTCTTTTGATACGGATGCCTTTGCTACTTTCCCATTATTGACGTGTACAAAATATGCTTTTACTAAACGTCACTGCCTTTTGGTAGCACATGCCAAAAGAAGGAGGCCAAAGTCAAGCTGATGGAGCTAATAAAAAGGAGGAAAGTGGTTTTCATCTGGTTTTTCTCAGTCTTTATTTTTGGGGCTATGTAGTTAGGTTTGGCAATGATAGTGTACTTGAGGTCCCTTTAAATTAACTTTGATTGAACTAGTCCTAACGAGATCATCAAAGGGCAGTTGAAAATACTGGGGAATGTCTTGGAATGAGTTTTTAATCATGTCACAGTATTTTCTGTATGCTTTTTTTCTAAGGTGTTAGTGCACAATTTTAAAGAGGCAGGGCCTCTTACTGGTAAGGAAGATACCTCTATATTTGTATGTATTTAGAAGGCAGGATGCATCTTATGATGTCTTCATTTTACCTGTAAGCTATATTAACACTTTGAGCGATTCACCATAAAATACTGAGAAAAAATATACTTGTAAAATACAGAAGTTTGATTCCGAACTCCATGTAACAAACTGTTTGACTTCAGATAATCAGTGCAAATTTGATGCTGAACTGTGTGACATTTGTATCTATTTTTAGCTCATCTCAGGTACTAAATCATTGCTGTTGGAAGCACCACAGGGTGCTTTCTGGGATTACAGAGATGTTAAGAAAACCCACGAAAAATATCAATTAAGACTTATATTAAGTTACATATTATGACAATATAATGTCTTATTGAATGCTTTGCTATCCATGCTATTTTAAATAGTTTCTATTAACAACTTCTTGTTTTACAGGTTAAACACATTTCTGAAGATCCACCTTGTAAATGCCCTAATAAGTTCTGTGTGGAGCGTCTTTCACAGGGAAGATACAGAGTTGGAGAGAAGATCCTTTTTATTAGGGTAAAGATTTTATTTTTCTTTGTAGTGAATTGCTAGTATCTGCTACCTTCCACTTGAAAATTACATCACTGATTAACAGGAAAAAATATTTTCTTGTTAACCAGCACTGACTCATTTTTATAACACAGTTGGAGAATAAATAACCCACAGTGTGTTAACTGACCCAAGGAATTATTGATAGATGATAAATATCCTTCTGATTTTAGATCATTGAATTTGCTCTCTCTTTAATCAATTGCAACTAAAAGAAAAGTCTTTAGAAATGGTGGACCTGGTGACTTCTCAATTTGGCTTGAAAGAATACCCACTTTATTAAAACAGCCTTTCTCCCACGTTGTTTTGACTGATACTATTTAACAGGTCAGGAAACAGATCAAAGTCCTCATCATCATTGAACTGCCAAGTCGTGACTAAGGTAGATTGCTAAAGTAGCATGAGCAAAACATTAAAAAGCATAGTACTTCGTTTGATTAACAGATATTTCCAAACCCAGAATTGTATTTCAGACTTTGTATGTAGAGTATTAACTCCCATAGCACAAAGTTAATCAGTATCAATATTTGCTAGCATTATTATATGGCTGAATTTAGCACATCAATACTTTCAAAGCTTAATTCTTCTGATCCACTTAATCTTCTCTATGTATGTCTATGGTAATAATAATTGAAAATATGCTAATCTTGTTATTCTGTAATTGTATGTTAAGAATCTGATTCATACTACGCTTCTTTCCAGCTTCCTCTCTACAGGCACTATTCTTGAGTCATGACTTGACAAAATGATAGGTCTTGCTCTCAAATAACTGTTATCCCTATTTTGCTAAAGGCATGTAACTGAGACCTGATAAAACTGAGCACTTGCAAACAAAGAAGTCAGAGGGACTCCTTCTCATCTGCAGAAGTCAAGTTCCTGGTTCAACAAAATACCAGAGTGCTTACTCAGTCATAAACTTCTGCTTAACATAACTTACAATGAAGTCAGTGAAGCCAGATAAGGATTTAGGTTTTTTCAGGAGTGTAAAGTTGGGAATGTGTGTAAGTACTGTGCTGAATAAGGACTGAGAACTCCTAATTAATTCTGTAATAGGTTGTAAAGAAGAAGAAATAAGGGATTTGTTAAATCTCAAATCATTTGTTAAATCTTTAATCTTTGTTAAATTGATTTGTTAAATCAATCTTAAAAAGATAGTTTGAGATTTAACATGCTAGTATAAAGGATTAATAGCTTTTTTGGTTTGTAGTGAGACTTTTTTTAAAATCTGCAGTATATTTAGGTAGTAGCTTTATTACTAGTTTGAAATTACTTTGAAGAAGGTAATGATCATTAACCAAAGACATCAGTAATCTGGCACAGTTTAACATTTACATTTTTTCCTTTTGATTTTAATTTTAAAACAGTGTCAAAGTATTTTTGATCTTTTAGTTTTGAGAAACTTGAGTTCTGCCAGAATGATGAGTGTCAAATTCCCTTTTGCTGGCTTCTTTACTATGCAATCTAGTCCAAGACAGATTGCATTCCAAGTTTGCAAACAAAACACCCTTTTCATAGCACACTACTGCATTCCAAATTAAATTGTGCAAAAAAATAACTGTAATATAGATAGTAAGCAGCAGTATTAAAGATCATTCCTACAAAACTTATATCAATAGAAACTTGCCATGCATTTCAGTGGGAACAAGTTCATGTTCCTAGGTTTTAGAAGTCTTGTGGTTTTGGTTGGTTTGAACCTCATTTTGGAGCACTTCACTGGATCACAGTAAGTTTTTACTCTTCAGTTTACGTGTTCTTGTTGTGTACATAAGTAGATTTATTAGCCTTTCTTTGGAATCTGATGGGAACTTGTGAAAAAGCACATTTGAGATGCCTTGCTGAGTTTTAATTTTCTTAGTATTTGGCACCCTATTTGATGCCACTGAGGTAGTTCCTCCTGCACTGCATGTTCTTTACACAGCATGACACAGCAAATACATACCATTTGTTTACAACCCAATGTGTTCCAGTTGAATTAAGATCAACAGTTTTCATTGCTTTAAGATGGCTTAGTATACCCACTACTGTATTAGTCTATTAGCTTTTTCCAGTAACCTCTATAGAATTTAAAACCTCTGTAATTTCAGTGTTGCTACAAGCATCATTCTGGTAGGAGTTAACACCTATAAATTGATGGTTAAGATTTTTTTTTCAGAAATTATTTAATAACATAATATCTGTAAATTTTTTTTTCCAATTCTGCAAGTTTTGTTAGGAAGAAAACCCAAAACCANTTAATTTAATTTATAATATTATTTTATTAATTTTTAATTAACACGTATTTATTATATGTGAAATAAGTGAACAAGGAACAGCAAAGCAAAATAAAACAGGGCAGAGCATAGATTTCATGCAAAAAATCACAGGAACAAATTACATGTGTCAGTATAAATTAATTCTAAGGAAAGGAAAACCTTTGGCATATGTAGCAAAAAGCACAGGACTAACGGTCCTATTAATTTTATTTTTTTTTAACATGGGAAAATATTTAAATTCCTAATAAGACTTTTAAATCTGTGAATTAAGGGAAATTATGAAACTTCATGAAAACATTACGATACTTAAGTCTCCTGATAAAAGTGCCTGCCCCAAAAGCAGTTTTTTATGCATGAAGTGGTTCCATAACGCATAAACTGAATACGATTAACACAATGCTGCGGTGGCTTAGATGCTAAAAGTTTATTTTCAATAAACATTTATCTGCTTGTAGATTCTTTTTCCTTCCTTCCAAAGAGGAACGATTCTAAATTCCACTTACACAGAAAAGATGAAGAAGACATGTTTTAGAGTAATGGATTATATTAATAAATTGAAATAAATGACCAGCTTCTTTAAAACTGAATCATTGGTTTGTAATTAGTGGGATCTCTGTATGTGTGCCATATACAATTAATCATTTGCCTTTTTGCTCTCCTACCATCCTACCATTATGCCTTAATCTTTCAGAACGGAACGGAATGAACAAGCCTGTTTTTAAAAATAAAGAATAACAAGTCATGAAAACTTGCACAAATTTTTGTTTTATAAATTGGGAAGGAGAGTCACAGAGTTTGAAGTGCTTGCTTCTTGCCGAAGGCAGCAAAGTAGTTATTACGAGAGATTTTTATAGTAAGAAATGTCAGTCATACCTTTAAAAAAAGTACTTTTTTAACGGTTTCAGTGACAGGAGTTCTGTTTTCAAGTTACCTCATGTTGCATTGTATATGCATTAGTATGAACATTTCCCACAAACTAACCAGCTTCTGTCAGAAAGATCTGTCATTTTTGTCCATACCTATGACAACAGTCAAATTGTTGGGAAATTCTCTCCTAGTGCAAGTGGAGTCACATTAGATGATATAATGTGTCCTGGTTTTACGGCTGATTTTTCCTGTGACATAGAGATGTTCTCTATCTTGCTGACCAGTTGATAAGTATGTGATTGCTCTTAAATGATTGACCTTGTATTCTTAACATAATATAACATTATTTTGCTATAGTAGTAATAAAATGTTAATTTAATACTTTCTTCATCTAAATCCTAGGAAAGGAAAGGTGTTATTTACCTGCTACAGCACCTGTGTAGAAACTTTATTTACAGATTCACTAACACAATATATGTATAATATGTACAATAAGTATGTTTATATACATATATATAAAAATCACTCTGCAGACAGTCTAGTGTGCACTATTGCCTCTTCCTGGTGAGAAAAATGTGCTTGTGTGTAAATATAGAAGCATATTTTACTCCAAACCATCCAGGTAGGGATGATGTACCATATACCATGTGAGAACTGGAAAGAAGGAGAAACAGAAAGCAGATTGATTATACAGATTTCAAGACTCAAATGTTTTGTTCTGCCTTTCCAATTTAAATGCACACGTTGTACTCATAGCTTTTGCATGGTGTGTTTCTGTCTTCCGTTTTTCCTTCAGCATCATTTTCCTAGCTTCTTTTGTCTTCCTTACTCCGAAGATTTTCACAGTTGTTCTGCATTTCCCAGGCCTATTCACTTCCAATCTGCAAAAGAATTTGTGGTTTTGATTGTGAAAATCCTTCCCTAAGCTTTATCCATAGCAAACAACTTTCCAGGGTGTTTAAAATGTCAAAATCATGGGCAGATCAGGAGCTTTAATTAACCTAACTCCAAAGGAGATGTAGTGGGATGCCTGGGATCTTGTGAGTGAATTCTGAAAACACATCTTGGGCCTCAGAGCAGCAACAGCCATTGGCCTCTTTGGGCTTCAAATCTCAGTCCTCTTGTGTTTGTAGACAACTACAGTAATTCTCAACTCGCGACTGCAAAAGACCTGGGGAAAGGCATGTCTGAAATCCAGCTCTAGTTTGTGCCTAGATGTAAGGTGGTTTTGGAAACCTTTCAGCCGGACACTTCTTTACTCTGTGCCAATTCCTCTCCAACAGCTTTACAATCACAGAATAGATGACATTTCAGTCTTACTTGTGCTACTGAAAGTGGAATTCTTTGCAGCCTTCTCAGGTTTCATTTATTGTTTAGAAAAAACAAATCCTTAAGGGGCCAGTAAAATTCACTCCTAAAGACTCAAATACTCTTGGACCAACAGTGATACTGAACATGTCAGTGGGGTGAATGGAGTAGAGTGCTGCCTGTAGAACTGTCAGGAAGTCTGTTTTATTCTATACTCCATCATTAATCTGTTGACATTAGGCAGGACCCTGCCCTGCCCCAGCTTAAGTTGCAGCATGCTTGTTCTTTTAGTTACCCTTTCTCTCCTGCCTCTCCCTTTTTTCTTTATTTTTTTCCCCTTCCTGCCTTCAGCTTCTCTTATTTAGGCCTAGATGCCTCCATGGAGGCAGAAGCCCATGGACATTTCTCTTTTCACTTTGTACCTGATGATGCCATTTTTGCACTCAATAAAAAAGCAGCTACAGCTGCACTATCTGGTCCTGTGAAGACTTGACATTTTTAGTTAAATAGTTGATTGACTTTCACTGGGGGTTACTAAAGTAAAGTAAAGTACTAGAAATCATATAAATATTTTTTGCCCCTCTTGATTTAGACTGATGTACTGCATTTTTGTGGGCATTCATATTAATTTAGTGTCTAGAACTTGGAAAGGATTCACTGGAAACTTCTGTACAAAAAAAAACCCTTTGTAAGTCAAATTATTAGCATCTAATTTAATGGAAAACTGTTGAAGTTACTCCTTTTTACTTTTACTCCAATGAAGTTCTTGTTAGACTTGGTTGAAATTTTTCTACAGAATATATCTTTGATGCAATATTCAGATTCAGTGGAACTGACAGCCTGTGCAATAGCTCTGCAGTTTTTCTTAATAGCTTAGACTTGTTTGCCTCAATGACCTCCTTCTGTGGACAATCAAATATAGTGTCTTCTTTGAGTCCCAGTGTCTCCCTCTATGCATTATTCCACAATGAGAACTCCAGCTGGAGATAAGAAAAATTTTTAGCAAATCATATTGTGCTTGTTTTAGATGTAATGCATCTTCAAGAAGTGTAACATTCTAGTTCTTGAAATGACTAATACATCTGTGGTAATTTTCTGCTATGGTATTTATAATTTAGGCTTCTAGAACTGAAGTTATAACAATATTACATTCCCTGAAATTAGTAGAAAGAGAACTCTCCCTCAGGAGGAGGCTAGGGTAGAGTATTTTGAATCTTTATCTCTAAAAGCATCACCCTAAAATTCAGCTGACTTCCTCAGCAAGAGCTGAAGATGGCAAAGCAAGACATTCCCCAGGTGCCTGAGTTTTCATTTCTGGCAGGAATAAGCTAGGGTAAAATTACCCTGCACATCAGCATCAGAAGTATTTTCTGTGTCATAATTAATTATACAAATAAATTGTCAATACTTTAAATAAAGATGAGTAACAACGCTAGAAAAATATGTATTATAGATCTCATTATTTCAGACTTTTTCTTCCCCCTCAATACCGAGAATACAAAAATAGATCAAATTATATAACTCCCCTCCTCTCCTTTTTTCGCTTCTCTTACTCCTTTTATACAAAAGGCACTGGACCAGCACCTCCGCAGCTAAGAGCATATATAAAGTGCTAATCCACTTCACCAGTAATCTACAGGCAAGAATTTTCAAAACAAAAAGGCCTTTATTTATAATGTATTGTTGAGAACTAAGGTTTGGGTCCCATAATTTATACCGAAAATGTTAGTGGGGGAAAGTATTTCCTTTCTCTCAGTTATTTTCTTGTGTTTCTGTTAAATAGATTAATAACTTTGTAAGAATCCATTTTACATTTACTAGACAATAATATATTCTACATTAATGATGAGACAGCAGCATGTGCTTGCAGTTCAGAAAACAGTTTAGTAAACCTGATGCTTTAGAAATGGAGATGCTGCTATTTGTAGCGTTGCTCTTAAAGGATAGCACTAAGCTTTACATTTCTTCTTTAAACTTCTTCGGTGAGTTGACAAAGTATGACACTAATGGGAATAATATTTAACAGAGTCAAGGTAAGTATGTCTGTCTTTTATAGAAGAATGCTAAAATATTTTTTGGGGTGAATTTAAGTTCATATTCTTCACTGTAGGTTTAGATAATGACTATACAATGCTAATTAAAAAGGAAGAAACCCACCTGATTCTTTATGATATACATTATGTACAGTATACTTTTATACTGTAAACATAACTCACACTGCCATCTGGAGAAAATAAATGTGGCTTAAGTGGTGGCATCGGGGTCAAACCATGACACCAAAGCTTCTGCACAGTTCATAAGGGATTGTCATTGGACATTTAGGATTCAGGCATAAAAGTACATTGATTATTTATCGCCATATTCTTTAAGCTTTAGTGTAATACTCTTAACGAAATATTAGCCTTCCTGGGAATTTCCAATTGGGCTTAATATCTTTACTCAGGAACGATGGTTCTGCATAGAACTGGGCTGGCCACAATTTAACAAAAATGGTATGTAGGCTTTTAAAATACTTAATACAATGTGGTTTGACCTGTCTATTCCTAAAATAACAGGAAGAAGTTAAAGTGCATTTTAAGAAGTAATTTTTTTGTGTCATTCACTTGTCAGTATGAAAGCAAGTTTTTTCCTCGTTACATCCAGTTACACTTTGTAAGCATTCATGTTGTTCACCAAAGACTATATCTACTATAGTTTGTTTTCAAACTCCACTGCACCTCTGGCGACATGCAAGATATGTGTAAGGGTATAAAGTACTTTTTGCAATAAATCAGCACAGCAGGATTTTATCCCATGGGTTTATTGATGACTTTGTCCTCTGTGATGCCTTCTAGTTCTGACCAGAGAAAAAGTATAAATCCTGTATTTACAAATCCTTTCTCGTGTTGAAATACAGAACATTGTGTTTTAATGAGACTAGTCATGATTTGCATGGCAGAGAATTTATCAACCAGTCTGTTCCACTAGGATTTTGTCTTTCCTAGCAGAAGTTGTCAGATGCCCACTCTTTCTAGAGAGATGGGGAAGTTGAATTTTTAATTTTAGTTTTTATTCTCTTAAAAGTTTTTTTTGGTTGGTTTTTTTTTAGAATCCAAGGGACGCCTTCATCTTGCCTACCAGGTTCTTTCAGTGGGGAGGAACAAGAAATTCCTCTCTATTTTCTATGATGATTAATGGGATTGATAATCAAACTACAGAGTTACATGGCATTTTATATTACTTATCTTTCAGATTAAAAGTGTAAAAATTAAACTGTCAATTTGGTATAGTCTTTGTTATAAGTTGTGGGGATTTTTTAACATTGATTTATTAAGATTCTATTTCGAGATGTTATCTTCCAACTTTAAAAGAAAAGAACCCCAAACAAAACTTCAGCTGCATCTGTGTCAGTCGGTAGGAATTGATTTATCTTTCAAAAAGTAAAAAGAATAATTTAACAAGAAACTCTCATGGTAGCAAAGGAATAAAACAATGAGACTTTTATCCATAACAGTTAGGTCCTTTTAATTATTTATTAGTCTAGGAGCCAAAGACTGTGAAACAGTCATGATAAATTCAGTGTATCTCTCTTAAATTACAATAACATAGAAGTAATACTCCTAGGATATATTGAACAGTGCTTTTTCAGTGCAGATTTTTAGATTTTTATGTAACTACAACATAAAAAATGTCCTATTAAATACAATTTGCTTTTAATAGTTTAGAATAATATTAATAGCTATTTTTACTTCACGTTTTAAATTACATTTGTTGATGTAAGTAATTAAAGAAAAAATGACTGGCAAATATTCTTGCCTACAGTAAGGTAGAATTAAGGAAAGAGGTTTTAAGGTTAAGTGCACTCAAATTTGATTATTCAAATTGTTATTCTTAATATAATGACAACTTGCCCTTCAAGCTATTTGTGCTGAACGTGCATAAAATTTAGTTCATGATCAAAACACATGAACAGGTTAAAATACAGGTTTTAGTAGTTCTGCACAGGTACCTGTAAGATCCTTAGACTAGCGTGTGTTAGTTACTGTTTCTGCTTCCTGGTCACCTCCTTGTATATCACAAATGGAAATAGTTGTATCAAGTGACTATGCCAGTTCACATGGGACCCGAATTACGCTTCCATGGCACCTCCATCGGCAGAAATTACAAATGCCCAACAAAGGTCAACCTGACTTTATTTTCTTTGGTTTTGTTTATTTTCCTCTTGACATTAGAAGTTTGAGTCCGAGACAATTTATGTGTTTTGTGCATCAAATAATGATTTTTCACTGAAGTTTGCTGTGTAGTTTCTGTCCTTTAGCAACAGGACATTAGGAAAACTAATTACTGCATTTTTGCCTTGATGAAAAGTTTATTAATTATCAGATGAATGCTGCAGAGTAAGTACCAACTTAGAGATGGGTTACAAATTAGAGTTGTTAGAGAAACCCTGAAGTCAGTGGTAGCCCACACAAGCCAAGGGATAAAACTTCTCTCTTATCATAAGGTAGAATTTGGAGTTAAAACTGAATATGCAGTTGCCATTATTTATCCCCTTCTGAAAACAATATAGTTCAACATACTTCCAGAAATGCTTTTCTTGTGCTTGACTTCTAGTAATGAACTATTTCATTGAGGGTTAGCTGTACACAAAAACAACTTTCCCATATATTCTGGTTTTTAAAACTGTGAATGCACAAATTTCTAAAACTTTTTTAATACTTTTTTTTTAAACAGTTTGTTTTACAAATCTCATTGAGATCTAAGAGATGTAAAACTAATCTGACTTTTAAACATTGTTTTGCATGTTTTAATGGACGTTTAGGAGCATCCCTTTTAGTCTTCTTGTTGTCACTGATTTTTGAAACTCAGAACAAAACAAGAAGAATATGTTGCTATAAGGAATTTTTAAATACAGGAAACATTTTCTTTGCCAAAGATTAGTAAACTCTGGAGATCCCAGAGTCAACTGTTACCTTAAGTGTATTTTCCAAAAACCAACAAGTACTAAACTGAAGACCAGCTATAGAATTTTCATCAAGTCATAAATCAGCATCACTTGATTGAGATTGCTTTGTGTGTGCTATCATGCCTTGCTTTCAACTCATCAGAAATAGATTTGCCTTAAGGTTCAAAAACAACTCAAGCCCCCTCCCCCTACCCCC
>VZRQ01007362.1:32937-74066 GCA_013397975.1 Machaerirhynchus nigripectus | reverse complement strand
CCCCCCAAATTCCAAATACCAGGACACTGAAATTCTCTTATTTTATCAAGACAATATTTCAATCATGGCAACAGATGCTGAAGTGCTTTAGTTTTTATAAAGACTTTATTTAGATAAATATATGCTATGGTATTTATTAGATATTTTACTAGATATTTTAGGTTTTGCAGTCCTAAGAATACACCTCTTGTCTAACCAACTAGATGCAACTGTCTGAAGCTTTTAAAATTCAGAAGAGAGCCAGAACTGTTGCCCAAAACATGTCATTTACATTACTTATTAAGTTGTGATTGCTTTTGTAAATAATACTGAAATGACATTAAGTAATTTTAAAATTTGCGTTAAGGTCTTATCATACATAGAATCATAGAATGGTTTGGTTTGGAAGGGACCCTTAGAGATCATCTAGTCCAATCTCCTCCTTTAAGCAGGGTTATCTTCAACTAGACCAGGCTGCTCACCCATCCAACCTGGCCTTGAATGTCTCCAGGGATGGGGCATCCGCAGCCTCTGGGAAACCTGGTCCACAGCCTCACCACCCTCGTTGTAAAACGCTTCTTCTTTATATCTAATCTAAATCAACTCTCCATCAGTTTAAAACCATTGCCCCTTGCCCTGTCTTGTCACAACACAGCATGAAGAAAATTGCTACTTCCTCTGCTGTGTTTACTGCCTTTGACAGTCTTGCTTTTCTCATATCATCTTTAAAGTAATACCATGTTGACTTAACATGAACTTTATTGTGTTTAAGACTAATTACTTATTCATAATAAGACATGTTTATAACAATTTGGCAAATGCATAACCATGATAATTTCCTGTCTCATTTGAAGGAAGATTTAATAATCTCAAAGACTTCTTAAATATGAAGGAAATGGGTTTGTGCTTCTGTGTCAAAGTTTTTTGTGTGTTAGACTACCTGTAAATGAACTGGTTTCTACTTCATCTGTGTTCTGCCCTAGCAGCCCCTCATCTGAAACCCTTCCTTTTCCTGAATTTTTATTTTTTCCTTTTGAATGAAGATCTCTAGGAATACTTGATCTCTACACTCAGAATTTCAGTCTGGAACCCAGACACAATATTGACTCTTTCCACTAGAATAACGATGGATATGTGCTCGTGCAAGTGGTTCTGGTGTGGCAGGGAGATTCAGAGACAGGTGTACCCAGGGCCTTTTGGCTTGGCAACCAGGACTGCTTCTTGGTCCTGTTCTGCTAATGTGGTCTTATATGGAGCTTACCAATAGGTCATTTTAAGATGAACCAGCTAAGTCACAAAATGAGTTTCTATTACAATAATTTAGGGGTTTTTTTAAACTGACACAGACATTTAACAATTTGATACCAATTTGCTCTAGCATATTGCTTTCCCTAGAAGATATTTCAGCTCAACTAAACTGGTATTGCTTTAGGTTCCAAAATACCTCCTGGTTTCTATCAGGGGAATACATAAAAAAATTTTTGAAGCAATTATTCTTTTTACAGCTCAGGCTTCACTTTCCATATTGGACCTGAAAAACATCAGTTTAATAGCTAGCCTATTATACACCCAGTTAAACTAATATATCTCACTTAGTTTCAGACACTGTAGTTGAAGATAATACTCGAATATTGTTTTGAACAATAAATTGAATTCTTTAAACTATATGATACTGTTTAAAAGTTCCTAACCTAAAAAGTTTACCAGTCAAAATGTATGTATTTTAAATGTACTTTAAAAATTTTAAAATTTTTATTTAAAATTCTCTTTTAAATGTATTTCTGTTGTATCTAAGGTGTAGAACCATAGTAGTATTCAGAATTCTGTGAAGAACCTTTAAACCCAACTCACATAAATCAAGTAAAATGGTAGTCTGCAAAAAACTCAGGTTTTCAGAAATTTCAGTGGTGCTCATGCAAATTTTTTGGTTCATTTTACTTAACAGCTTCCTCATGATTTACTGAGAGGCAAGAGGGAGAAGGAAAATCTACCATTTCATAAGGGTACAGAGAGCCCTGGTTTTGTTTCTTTATCTGCTCCCCACCCCAGTTTCTCAAAGTATTGGCAAGCCAAAGAATGATATGGCAATTTCATGCTGAAAGTGTATATTTTTCTCAAGTCTCCCTCCTTCTCTTTAGTCTTTTCTAGCGTGGTNTTTTTTTTAGCTTTTCTAGTGGGGTGGGGGGGGGGGGGGGGGGTTCTTTTGCTGTTTTGATTTGTCTAAATTTAATAAAGTGTATCCAGAAGATGCTATAAAAAGTCCTACATAAGACAACTCTGGACATAAACACAGATTTTGAAGGAGCACATGAAAACATGGTCTCCATGTATTGATAACTGTGCATAATTTTGTTACAGATTCAGCTGTACTGTAGCTAGTTTACTCAGGATTACAGTCTTACTGGCCTAATTTTAGAACACATTTCCAACTGAAGAAAAGTAATAACAAAGGGGATGTGTTTTTGTTTAGGATTTTTTAAATTAGCTATTATCATTTTAGTATTAAGACCTAGCCCTGAGTCCCTTGCAAACAGCACCAAAAAAATTAAATCTCTGAGAAGTAAAGCTGGTTCTCAGTGCTTCAGGAAATCCGATCAGTACAAAAAAGCTGTTGAGGACAAGTAAGCAACCAGTGCTTTTGGAGTATCTCATTATATATGGAATAGTAAGGGAAAGACTTTTTGTTAAATGTGCAAAGCCTCCATGTCCCTTATTTTAAAGTGGTGAAAAGCAAAATGTCTGTAACATACTGACTAGGCTTGTGATGGTGCTTCTCTAATTGTTCTCTATTGTTGTTTCCATTTAGTTCAAAAACTGGCCTGAGGTTTGAGCCAGAGGAGATGCCTTAAAAGTTAAAGCTTTATGCGATATACCATGGTGTCTGTGGCATGAAATCTTTGCTGCAGGAAATGTGGAGATCAAGTGTTTGATTCAGGGTTGGAAATGTGTATATATGTATATATGTATATCTAAAAGGTTGGTCAATCAGTATTTTGTGAAGCCAAGACTCTGGCTGTGTTTGGCTTCAAGCCATCAAGTAATTTTTTGCGGATTCTAGTGAATATGAATGTATTGACATTTAATACTTCAGGAATTGTTATGTAACATCCCCTTTTTGCTAATACTGAAGAGTCCAATTCAAAAAATAAGAATATCTTGATGATGAAAGATTATGTTGATGTGAAAATAGACATAATTACATTTTACACTGTGATCTTCACATTCATGTTTCTTAACTGTTAAAAACACATAACAACTGCTTAGGACATCCTTTGCGAAGGAAGTTACATGGAAAGAATTTCTCAGCACTGGTGCTTAGCATTAGCAAGGCTTGTCTAAGGGCAAGATCTCTGTAGCTTTGTCTCTGTCTAGAGCTACTGCTTGGGGCTATCCATTATGCAGTTAAACCCAATAGTCTTGTCCTAACAATTAGTTTTCACTTTCAAGATTAACATAATAACAAAAGCTGTTTAAAAAGCCAAGTCTTTTTAGAACAAAAGCTAAGACTAACTTAATAGATTCTCCAGTCTGAAGAAGCTTTGTTTTACAATGCACATTCATTTGGCTTTATTCATAGTACAGAAGTGGAAAAAATGTTATGAAGATGTATTATGATCTACCAACTTAACACATATGTTTGCATTTAGGAACTCTCATCTGCTTTATACTCCATCTTACCTGGGCAGTGTACTTCATGTATTTTATGTGAGAGTGCGTGTGTGTACGCAGCTACACATGGGTGTGTACAAATGCACGTGCCACACTACTGTGTGTGAAACCATAGTCCTCTGACTAAAAATTTAGGTGATGTCAACTCAAAATACATCAACGAGGGTGAATATGTTATCTGGTAATTTTTAGATATCCAGGTGAATTAAAAGAGAGAACTGTGCCCTTTAAGTATGGCAAATGCAAGAATGAAATGTTGATTTAACCTTCTCTGGTTTTGCCCTGAGTTTGAAATATTTATGTCTGTATGCTGATTTTTAATCTAGTCAAACTGTTTTGCAGAACATATGCACTATAATGAAAAGTATCTTTAATAAATACTGTATATGTTTAATAGAAACTGCATATAGGGAGAGACACTGTGAAGACAAAGATCAGCACACAAAGATTCTGTAGCAATTACTTTCCTCAGTGCCATCTGGGAAACTGATTCCTCAATAAAAATTGAATAAAGCTTTAAAGATTTAACAGACCTGTAGACAGTCAACTGAAATGTTTAGAAACTACAACAGTGGTTCTTAGTCAGGTCTGTGTTTAGAATATGAAATAGATATAATTTTGGACACACAGGGTTTCTTAAATGTTCAGATGGAGTATGCAGCTAGAGTTGTTGTGGTGCCTCTTCTGTGATAACCTGAGAACAGGAGGAGAGGTAAGGTTAAAAAAAAATCTTACCTTCTCATGGATTAAGATATGGCCAGGGCATACCATACAGGTGTGGAACATAGGAAGCACTGTCTACCCCACAGTTCAGATGTAGCAGCAATGAATGAGAGACAGTACTTGCGAAGGCATTTCAGTCGAAAGTGTTTCCATTGCTTTTTCAGGCTTTACTGAAGCATCATCTGATCACCTTAACAGAAAAAGAAACCCCAACCCTGCCCCCCCCAAACCAAACCCAGTAAAACAAACAAAAACCCAAGTCCAACAAACACAACCCAAAAAAAAACTCCAAACCCTAAGCCCCCAAAACCACCTCAAAACAATGTAATGATAGTGTGAAGTCATCTTGTAACTATTCATTAAATTCTCTATCACTCTATTGCAACATTATCAAAGGAAAATCTATTATTCTGACATTAAGTAAAAAGTACTTCTCTGAAGGAAGTGAAATCTAAGGATGAAGTATTGAAGTATGCAAGAATACTTGCATACTCGATGCTTGCATACTGGATTTGCGTAAATGTAGCTCTTCCTTTTGTGACACTTTTTTGAATGAGTTTTACATAATTCTTGTTATTGCAATCATGATTAAAAAGCATACATGCAATAGAAGTACTGCTTCCGTTCCTATTATGTGTGCTCACTCTGCCTTCCCGTCCTGAAATACAGGACTAAATGTTATAAAATTTATTCATGCTTCTGAATAAGTGAAAAGTGGTTTGTGTTCTCTAAGACAAGAGAGTCAACATCTAGGCCAGCTATACACAAATGAGCACTGAGGAAAACACCTTTGCCAGGAGTCAGTTCTAAATCAGAAACAAGTTTACATATTAAAAGGGAAAGGATAGAAACTCTGGGCTACTCTGTTAGAGTAATCAGAGTCTTTTTGGCAACTAGCACATTTTCCCTTTCCAAGATCTTTGCCAGAACCTAGAAAGATCTTTCTTCTGGTATTTGCAGAAAGATATAAAACTGATGAGTGCAAAGAGATCCAGCATACTAGAATATATACAACAGGGAATTTCCGTGGGATTGAACTGAAGTGCTGTCAGGTTACAGCTAGCAGCTATCAAAACTAAACTGAATTGCTAATATTAACTTTAAATAATTCATTCCTGTGTCAAGGGAGTTACCGGGGTCCTAAAATTATTAAACACCCCACAGAAAAATAGCACAGTATGAAAAATCTGTGTACTGTTAAAGTCTGATTGCTTCTCCTTTTAACCCCATACATTTTTTATCTTTAAAATTTCAGGCCAAGGAAGTGGGGGGGTTTTTGGTAGCATTCACTGCACTTTAAATGGATTTCAGGGCTTGGCACCTGGTCAGCCAATCACAAGTGTCATGAAAGTACAGGAAACTCCAGGAAAGCATTCCAAAGATAAACCTGGAATTCCACAGAACAAAAGTGATAGTATTACCATGATTTTTCCTGGACCTGTCTCATGGAAAAGTGAGGATTACAAACTGAGTTAACATCAGATGTGCTGTCAAAGTAGTGCTGTGGAGAACAAGAACATCAGTATTTTGTCTTTTATTGCCCAAATTTACCAAACATAAATTCTGTCAGTTTCGTGTCCGTGTAAAATATATCGTCTTGGTTCAAAGCAGATAAAAATTCAACATTAACACATCAAACTACATGAGACTAATTTCAGCTGAAATTTATTTTGTGCTAAACTGTTTAGAAGAAAAGCCTGGATAAAAAAAAGTTCTGAAGTGATTTATATGTGTACAATTTAGGACATTAGAAAGATTTATTAATGTGGCTGAGAAATTAAATGCTTCTAATTTGTACGTTTAGTTATGCTCAGTATTAATGGAGTAGTAGTGTAAGGATATACACACAGTGCTGGTGAGGCGAATCAAAAAATGCGTGTAATGACTGTGGCGAAATAGTGATGTGTATGAAATGAAATAGTTAACTTCAATACATAAAATGCATACATTCTGTAAGCTGAAATGCAGATCCTTAATTTATCTGTGGCAGTATAATTACAGAGAAAACTCATTTTAAGTTCAAATAGACTAGAAATTTGCTTCAAGATGATGGGAAGTGCTCATCTGGGCCAAGAAAGAAAGGAAAAAGGTGTAGCAAGAAAAGTTGGCATCAGTGAAATATCATGCAGCCATGTTGTCATATATTAACTTCTGCTCATGCTATCCTCATTAATGCAACTAATTCACCTGTGACTTGCATTTGGATGGCTATTTTTAGAAGCTGGGAGCGTGACCAGTTGTGGATTTCCTGCTTTCACGTTGCATCAAGAGTAAATTTTGTCCACTTAACATACGAGTTTAAATTTTCCAGCCATTTACACTGCTCCAGTTGATGTACTTGGTATGTAATTCCCAGTATTATTTATACTCAGGTCAAATTTGGCCCGAAGACTTCCATGCAAGTCAAATCACTTGAGATGCGGTGGATTTGAAATGTGTAAAATACTACAGATGGCATTTGACTTTATTTGACTTTCTAGCCAAATATATATGTGTATTTGGATCTATAGTCAAAACTGATGACTGTAGTCTTGGATAAATTATTTGTGATCTGTAATATCTTAATTTTATTTAAAGTTTTTCATTCCATTCAGATGATTTTCACTATTTTTTAACACGTTAGTATAGCTTTGGTTCATTACTGACAATGCTGGTTTCATAGATTTGCAGTGACATAATTTCATTCCAACTTAGTAACATCATGCCCCATAGAGTCACACTAACATAATTTAGAAAACTTTGAGAGAATGCTTTGTACTATTTAAAGGAAATAAGGCCTAAGTATAAACATTATTGAAATTATGCCACCCTTGTTCTCCCCTCATTACCTCAGTGTAAATTAGAAGGCATTTTAATGAAACCCATGGAGTTAAATAGATTTATTTCAGGCCCATTCATTTAAAAGAATAACCTCTAGTCTTAATTCAAGCAAGACCTAATAAAACAATCTGTCTCTAGATACTTTCCAAATGTAATTTTCTTGGTTATGCATGTAGCTTTGTTGATTTAAAACCAGGGGATAGAGGTAGGAGACAGTTTCCAGATTTCTGTCTCACACTGTGTGACTGTTTTCATCTTTATGGTGTTGCCCTTAGCTGTTCGTATATAAGACTGGAAAACGTATGTTGAGACTTTTGTTCTTTGTCTATCAGATTTTATCTAAAAGCACATGGACTAAGGTTTCCAGCATAACTAAGAATCATAAAACAGAAGGAATCTGAAGCACTCTGTAAGCAGCCAACCAGAATCGTGGGTTATCTGTGCTTTGCATATGTTTTCTGAAGTACCTTAGAGAGTCCTGACAGTTCTTCTGAATATAATCAGTATTGGTTGAAGGAATATTATCTGAATAATGCCAGCTCACTGATACTTTTTTTAAAAGCCCTTTATCTCTGTTAGAGATGCTAGTAACCAAAATACTCTTCGCCGAAATAATTTTCACATGAAAGCTATAACTGCTCCTGTCCCAGTAATAGGTCAATGGAAGCAGTGACACTGCAGGGTAGAGTTGGCAGTGTACTCACTTCTTGAGGCCCTGGGTTTCTTAGATAATGTTTATGTCCTTACTGTGTTCTTTAACTTCAATTTACATGAAACTATAAAGACTGCTTGTATTTATAATGTGCCCTATATGTAAAGGCAAATTTAGCTGGAATTTGGCAACAGTGAGAACATAGTGTTGTTTAAAGATATAAGGGTCAATTTTTTTGTGTGTGTGAATTGACATTAGAGTGAGGCCAAAGGACGATGATAGCAGAGACTTGCTAGCACTCAGGACTATGATGAGGAGATAGTGTGGAAAATAGTGAAATAAAGTAGTCAAGTGATACATTTTTCAAAGATAACTGCTATACAAGTTAAAAAAGCCATATGGAATCATATATTGGCTTTGGTTGGAAGGGACTTGAAAGATAATCTAGTTCCAACCCTCCCACCATGGGCAAGGTAACCCTGGAATTAATAAAAAAACAGCTGTTAGAATGAGTGTATAATGTACTGATATTCAGTATAATTACTGTAATGTTAAGTATCAATTTTTCGTTACTGTCTGTTCACCGGATATACAAAAAAGAGCAGATGCAGACATATGCACATTATTACCTTTAATCTTAAATGTTGGTCAGCTCATGTTTTTTACCTTACCATGCTCCACCTACAGGCTTATGAACATACAGGGTTATGAATCTAGGAGGGCATTTTTCAAAAGAAGAAAAGGACTTCTAGTTGAATGAAGCTGTAGAAGTGGAATTGTATAAATATGAGTGGGAAAAAAAAGTCTTTTTCTTTTCTTGACTCTTCTGCCCATTATTTGTTCTTCTGTCCATGTACCCTTCCTTCTTTATATGCTTTATATAGCCCAGGATAAAGCAAAAGCGGCATTGGTCTGGAGTCCAGAGTTCCTTACTGCTTGTGATAAGTAGTGAGGGTGTAGGTGCAACTCATCAAGTGAAGGAGGTGGAGTCTGGAGTGGTGGAAACCTAGAACTCAGAACAGAGCCTTAATGGGAGGAGATGGGATTACAGCTGCTGTACTACGCCATGAGGAGAAGCAATTGAAGGCCAAGCTTCACACCATGGTCCAGAACCTCTTGGAATAGAGTCAGGCTAGAAAATCTCTTTCAGTATATTGGGAATTAATTTACATTTCTGTAGAACTAGACTGTGCAACTTAAGTTTTTGGACAAACTAACCAAATTACTTTTAGGATGTGAGTTAGCAGCTACTACTACTCCACAACAAATGTTCACATGCAGTCTTTCACCTTAATGTAAATGTTAAGCAATAGTTCCTACTGGACTGATACTAAAATTGTACTGCATCTCTTTGAGGAATATTCTGGCATCAGAATACCAAACAACTAGGAGATTGGAACAAGAACAGTCCCCTGTTTTCTCCTTGCCATTTTGGAGTACCGGATTGCCATGGCAATTGTAAAAAGGAGGTTTGCACTCCTCTGTTTTGCTGCTCGTTCCTTTGTGCTTCTATTCTTTAGCAGGTTTTAATTTTCTCTCACCTGTAATGCAAGGAGCAGACTTCCTTGAAGCTTGTGGGTTGTGGAAAGTACAGGAAATAAACATCCTGTAGAGGAAAGATGGAGGAAAAGTAGTGGATTAAATTACTGAAGTATAACCCATCCTTAGAAACAATAAATGTATCTGAATTTTATTTATTAATTGCTGATGCTATTAGAAGAGATTCTTGTAAGCATTATCCTCAAAATAGACACATTTTAATGAGTCTTTTTGTAGAGGATAGTATAAAAAGTAGTTTCCTTCTAAAGGACCATATTGTTAAATATATTTACAATGACTGGACAAAAGCATGTAATTTTGAATTAGTCAGAATAAAGGCCAGATGAATTTATTTACATCTCTATTCTAGGATCGCTAAGCAACCAAGGACAAACGGCTTTATATCTGGCTAGTATATTGTATGGCTTTAAAAAGCTTTTTAAAAGAACATTCATTCTTTGGCACAGGGATAAATTGATTGTAAGCATATTACAGCTTCTCTTTGGTAATTTCTGGATTTTAGTATGTGATCTCCACAGGCCAGTGTAGTCATATGGCTGAAACTTCCCCAATTTTACATGTATCACTTTATTAAATTTCTTAATTACCATAATTGCCATGCCATGTTGGTGATGTTCTTTCATGTTTGTTTCTTTATTTTTATATGTTTATTTTAATAAGCTGCAGTCACAGTAAGGTAGGGGCTAGTGCACATTGAGATTGTGCACTATAGGTTCTTCATCTTCAGGTACACGTAGACAGCTCAATAATTGTAAGCACAGACCAATTCCATCTGCAAGCATTCAGTAAGAAGTTATGTATGTGTGAATCTTAAAAACTGCTCTTAATTTCAACCACAGCTACCCTCTGACTGGTTGTATCTCAGTTATTGGAAACTGTCCTTTTTAACGTTGATGTTTTATCCACATACTCACAGTTCCTACCTTTGAATAGCCAGCAAGCCTGTACACAGATGAAATGGAAGAAATAAGTCTTGTTATGCCAAGCCTAGAGACTTGAAGTATAGAATTACAGTATATTTACTTGCTGAAGGACATGCAAAAAATATGTCTTTAGAGCTTATAATTAAACCTACATCTCTCATAAATTTGAGGAAGTGAAATAGTATTATAGTCATTACCTATTATTTTCTCTCAGGGGTTGGATCTGACACCTCAGCACTTGCTATTCCTGAAAGTAATGCCATGAAGAAGTAAAAAGCCTGAGTAATAAAGGCTTTTCATCCAAAAAAATGTAGGTAGTTTCTGCATCTGCATCTGAAAGTGTAAAGACTATTCTGAGAATGTCCAGAAAAATGCAGGTCTTTCTGGTATTCTTTTGTTGGGACCCTCGCTTTAAAACTATTGAATTTCCTTTTGCTTACTTGGTAGTGTCAAACCAAATGAGGCAGCTGTTAATCCTGAATAAATTCATAGAAGGCAGAAAACTATCTAAAGTCAAGGTATTGGTTACACTGACCAGTGCAGAAGACCTCTACAGTGTCATATTTTCTAGTTCTTTCAAAAGATAAATCTGCAAACATAAAATACATGGCACTCAGTTCCTTGTTAAGGTATCTGGAAATTTTTATAAGTTTTCATTGCACAAAGAAATTAAAAAGTCCTACCTCTCTTTTTTGAGATCCTCACTTCTCTAGAATGTACTTTTTAATTCCTATTTCTCATGCCTTTAATTGATTGTGGTGTTTAGCTGCCTCCTTGTGATTTTCCCTTATAACTGCAATCCTGATTTGTTTGATGGTTTTGGCCTTGTGGGGGTTTTTTTGGGTTGGTTGGTTTAGTTTGGGGTTGGGTTTTTTATTGTTTGTTTGGGTTTTTTAAGAGGTCATACTAAGCTATTGAATTGAATTGGGATGACTCTAGACATGCTATTTGTTTATTTGTTTGTTTGTTTGTTTGTTTTGGACTTCACATGTTAAACTGAAATGCTACTGGTCAACTTGAGGATGTTACCATACCTGTCTCAACTAAATTTTGAATGTTGGGTAAATCAAAATACCTTAAACATAATTCTAAAATTTATGGGTCATGATTTTTACCACTATGGGACTGGCAGCATCTTTATTTCAACAGGGGGCAAAAGATGGTGATTTGGGGAAAATGGGCAACAATCACTTTTGTGATAAATATTACAAAGATCACAAAGACAGGGAAGTTATTGTTGGGTTTGCTGTACTGGTATCCCAGAGGATGGGGATGCACAACAAAAGAAACAACTAAGCATTTTAACTCCAGCTTCTGCATTAATCTTGCATACACTTGAAAGTAGCTGTTTGTAGCAATTTGAAAGGTGGGGAAAAAAAAATCCAGACATGGAAACATATAGGCTGCTGCAGTTGGATGTATGTGATAACTGAAATCAGTCTGTGCTGGACTTAAAACATCTCTCACTTACCACATGCACATTGCTTCCAGAGGCAGGCAGTGAGCAGAATTCTGTAGATGAAGATGTGCAGTTTTTTATTTGGTTGCAGAAGGTACTTTCTTTTTTTTGGCTGTTGTGAGGTAGGAAATTAGAAGAGACAGAATGAGTCTTGATAAAAGAGCTAGAAAACAGATGGCACTTCAGGATTCATAACAACATTTTCATGTACTTCTGCAATCCTGTAACACAAGCATGTTCACATGCAACCCACATACATTTGCATGATGAAACCCTATATTTGCTGAATTCGGTGGCAAATTCTAAGTAGATGATCACTCTGTGCATGAATACACTCTGTAAGTGACTCAGTATCCTTAAAGGAATGTGACTTAGGAGAATCTTGATAGTCTGGGTAAAATTAATTCCTTTTTGTATTTAGAGGGGTTTCTGTTTCAAATTTGTGCACAGTTTATAAATAGAACTCATATTTTTATTTCTTATTAAATTCTGCTTCTAACTTATTCTCAATAGTACCTCAGTGCTCTAATACATGATTTTAGATGTATTTCTTCAGGGGTAAAAACTTAGTGGACTTTTAGAGAGAGAATTGTCTCTTTAGCTATTTGGGTTTTTTTAAAAGAAATTTTTCAGGGCCTCAAATGCTAATAGGAAGATTAATCATTACAATTAAGAAAATTAGCTGTTTGAGTTTTTATTCAAAGGTAAAAATAAAGTATTTTTCTTCTTTTTAAGAAATCTCTCATAAATTTATTTTAGAAGCCTTATGCTAATGTTGTTGATTTTTTTTCTTTAAGACAGTCTTCCCCTACCCCCATTATTTGGTTTTAGTACATATGTTTTTCCAGAACTCCATCCAGAGATACCATTTGCCAGTTGATGCTTTTTCTTTCACTTACTCTCATAAACTCTGTCTGATTTCTTTTTCTGTATTTAATCTGCTTGCCATATCATCTCTTCTGCTGAGTGTTGCATAAAATATTTCTTATGCCTCAATGTTGCAGCTAAGAGCAACTAGATTTCTGCTCAATATCACACATTTCCATTGATAGGGACTAGGTCTTCCTTGTGGCTGGCCCAGACATACATGTCCGAAGGGGAAGAAACAAGAAAGTGTCACCTTAATTGCCTTCAGACCTCAACCAGGTGCACCAGATATCACCCAATGTACTTGGAAACACACAGTCCCTTTACCTACAAATACCATTCTGAACATGAATCCCATGTCTAATTAATTTTCCTTGACATTATTAATCTTTGTCCAAGACATAAATGCCTTCCCTTGTCAGAAATCCACTTGTTCTTAAAAAACAGGAATTGTGTTTACTTCTGCATCTGTGTTAGTTCTTGCACACAAAGTGCTCCCCTATGCAGGATGCTGTTTTCAAACAGTAAGCAAGATCTAGTGTTAATGAGACATGAAATGTACACTATTTCCAAATTCTATAAAATTATATCAGACAAAAACTAAATGTAAGGTTTGAGGGAAAATTTTATTGAGAATAAGAATTTCAAATGTCCAAGCTGTCGTGTTATTTTTATCAGTACAAAAATGTATCTTGATTTCAGTTAGTTAGGCAAGAATTCTTGGAATAATTATTCCAATGAATCTGCTATTGTCTGAAAACAGAAAAAAGCAGTTTCATTAAGTTCAATATTTTTGCTATAGTCAATCCCAATGCTTTCCCTTTTCGAAATGTTTAACACAACTGTTTTTTCCTTAGCTCCAGAGGTCAACAGCTATCTGTGCCATGCAGGATTTACCTGGCTGTGGTTTCATCCTCTAAACCAATTCCTGGCTACTTCAGGTATATGAGTGGCTGAACTCTTGTGCATTAGTGGTTTATACCATTATACCAAGCATAATGACTTCATCTCTTGCCATGCACAAATAGACAGAGGATGTTGCATTTTTGCAATGTGAAAGGGAAAAAATTCCATTTCCTCACTTGATTATTTCTTTCGCAGAAGGCAAAATGTTATTTCATGACTTCTAAGTATTTTTAACGATATGTAGAATGACTCCGGAAATGCTCACCCTCAAACTGGGACTTCTACACTAATCAAATTATTGTTCTTCAATGTCTCAGGCTTAATGAGATCTTTCCATTCACTTCACTGTGCAAGTGGATCTTTCTTTGTTCCTATCCCATTCCTATAAAATTCTCAGTTTCCCCAACACTGCTTTCCATATGTGTCTTTGTACATATCTCAGGTCCTGAGGTCAGGTATCAGGTGCAATTTTCTTTATCCATGAAACTATGGAACAATTTCTACTATCTCTTCAGCAGACTGTGTATCAGCTAAAAATCACCACTGTGCTGGATCCTGTAATTTGTGGGACATTGTTGACAGTCCCACTTCCAGTGTTTCCCTTCAGGCTTTTAAGTTACAACTACTGTGAGTTGCCCTGAGATTTCCCTCTCCATCCTTCATTATTCCATGGGCTGCATCAGTTCAGGATTTCAGTGGGCTGCATCAGTTTAGGATTTCAGTGGGCTGCTAGATTCTTGCTTACTCTTAGATGCCTGCTGAAAATAAATGTTTCCCTTGTGTCTTGGTTTGAGACAATTTAAAAGAGAACATTCTGGAATGAGTTGTTCCCCTTTAAGGGTTCAAACAATCCCTTTCCACTAATAAGGAATGAAGGAGTAGATGAAAGTGAAAAAAAAAAAACCACAAAAATTTATTAACAAACAGAATGCCAACAGGTGATAAGTAAATAACTGCTATAGATACCAACTGCTAGACCTCACAACCCCACGGGAACAAAGAGAGGCCTGAAATGCCATTCCCAAAATGGCGCCTGCCAGAGGTGGCTGCGTGGCTGAAGGACACGGGAGAGATGATGTCACACCCTTCCCTTCTAAAATGGTGCCCTCCAGGCGAATGCATGGCCCCAGGAACAGAGACTGGGTGGCGACAGCCCCTGCCAGGAGGGCAGGAACTGCAGAGCAGTTCTAGAGACAGAGGAAAACTTGCCAGCTCGTGTGGGGTCCGCACTGCTACCGCCGCTACCTCGTGCCGCTCACGGGCTCTGGTGCTGCTGCTGCCGTGCTCTGCACGGTGGTGGGGTGGCGGGGAGAGGAGCCGTCCGTCAGGGGACGCGTGGTGTCCCAACCCCAGCACCTTGCTTGCTTTTTTTGTTTGCTGCTGGCAGAGTTTTCACTTCGAAACCGTTTGTAATTGTGAAATGGACTTTCTACCAATGGCTACTGTTGCAAACCCAAAACGGCCACAAAAGAGAGAGAGCTCTGCTCCCATCTTCTCTCCTGGTGCAGGGTCGTCTGCAGGGACCTGCAGGCACCTGTGCAACTCCCCTCAAGGCAGTTCAAACCCACTAACTGCAGTCTCTTCGAGCCAAGGAAAAAAGAACCAAAACAAAAAGAGGGCCCAAAAAGGGAAGAAATAAAGAACCCTTGCCTGAGCAAAGACCAAACAGCCTGCGAACTAACACCATGCAGTGAAAAGCAGCAAACCACCCCAGCAGGAGATTTTTAAAATGCCCGTGATAGCAACCCCCCACACACCCAAGGGTCCTGGATGCAGGGTCTGAAAGAGACCATAACAATTTTTTGGCACAGATAGATAGGGAATACAATAACATTATGAATCACCCCAGGACACCTTGGCTCTCAAGTACTGTTGTCTCTACATTCCTCTGGGTACTTCTAGGCCGTCTCTTTGTTATCATTTTACTTATCCCCACATCCTATTTTCTACTTGCTTATTCTGTCATCACCCTGCTGTTGCTGTACTTCTCACAACCCGCAACTGGCTGATCTTCAGTGATACCCCTGCATGCTGTTAGATTAGGTTTATCAGAGTACTGTTTTCAGCAAATGCTGTTGCCCCTTTTGGGAGTCTGTAGTGCAGTCCTAGTATGATGTTCTGCTGATATATCAAATGGAAGATTTTTCTGGTAAATCATTCCTGATACCACTGCAAACATGCCATTTGCCTGCTCTCTGCTATAAATGGAGGCTCATGATACTATTTATTTCTCTTGGATCATATAGCACTTTAATCATTTAGCCTCCTATTCATTTTTAGACATCCTGTGTCTTCATGATCAAATATGTGTTTCCTAGCTTCTTCCAGACCTTTATAAACCAAAATGTAAGTAAAAAGCCATCTCAGCTTTTCCACATCTATACCTCTTCCAGAGGAACTCACTAGGAACAATTTACAAACTTTTTCCCCTTGGTATTGGGTTTCTAACCTGATTACATGCTAGTTTCCTGAGCTGTGACTAAATCTAAGTCAATTTTTGTTTTCATTTCATATTGCTATGAAGCTTGGTGGAGATTTTCTTTCTGCACAAACCGTAGAGTGGAGCAGGATTTAGCTCTGTGTAAGGGTGAAAGGCACAGGGTTGAGATACTTGCGAGCACTCAAGATTTTTAGTTCCCAGATTTTTAAAGGGTTTTACAAGATTCACTTGCCTTCCTGCTAGTAGTAATTTCAATCATGTATGAATCATATGTTACATAAGCAGTGTTTTAATGTAACATATGTCATACCAACAAGGTATGTTAATAAATGAAGTATTTGTTTTTGAGCTACAGCAGTCTGATTTCAGTGGAATCACTAGTCACTTACTTTCGTGTCTCTCTGTCTTCAGCACAGATGTTTTCTATTCCCAGTTGCATTACCAGCACTGCGCCGAAAACATGACATCTTATAGTAGTGTTCCATAACCACTGTAAAAAAAAGATTTTTGACTGATAAGGTAGTTTAGCAACTTGGTTAATTATTGCAAAAATAAATTAGAAAGTCGTGAGGTAGAAATCTCAAAGGAGGTCCAAAGGCACTTACAAATGGAATATAAAAGGCTTGAAAATAAACTGAATCCCAAGAGACAAAGGCAGTCTCATTTCAACTCAGCTTTACTTACCCTTGTTTGCCTAAGTTTTTCACAGAAAGGAGTGCTTTTGAAAATGGAAGCAGTTGCCAAATGGACAGTTATATCAGTTTAGAAAAAGGAGAAATCAGCACACAAGCAAAATGACTAATCAACTAAGTAAAGTCGAGTTGGGTGGAAGAAATTCACTTCCTATTCTAAATGACAAGAGCTCTCTGCTATGTGTTTTAGTGAAGTAAAACAGCTTATGTTGTTATGCATCTTTTCACATAAATACCTGTGAGATGAAAAGGAGAACGAGAAGGCTGCTTTGCATGGAATGGATTTAATTAACAAAGGATATAGTGGTTAGCGTTGTAAAGCCTTCATCCTAGGGGCCTTTTCAGAAAAGAAAAAAATATTACTTATTTTAGCGAAAGGGTCTGGTTCAGATTCCTGAAAAACATGACACAAAATACATTTTGAAGAACTGAACTTCCCATTGACTTCAGTAGGAACTACATCACTCACTTCTTGAAAATGATGTGTAACCAGTTTCATTTGGTACAAAAGTGTATCTGTTACTGAGTAAGCTTCCAGCAAGGAGTAGATCTTCACTTTATCTATATATTTAAACATTTCTATCTCTACTTTACTTCAAAGTGTATTACGAGGTTAAAGCGTGAAACAATAGGTAATATCAATTTAATAATATAATATTACAGTAACAAGTTATAGTACCTAATATTATATTTTATAATGACACTGTAAGCTGCTATCACTTTACAAATCCTGAAGACTCAACTATGTAATAGAAAAATGACAAAAATCTGGGTAGGGAAGAAAATTTAATGAAGACGCACTTATAATTAAAAATTTCTTTCCTAGAATACTAACTGTTAGAGGTGTCTGTTGCCCACTAAATCTATGTCTTAACTTACTTGAGGAGAGAAGAGGCTTTTTTTAAAGACTAAGTCTTGTTTGAAGGTACAGCGGTATCTGTGATAGATCACAATAATAATACTATCTCATTCTTGCTGCTGAAAAAAAACCCTCACTATTAATGTGAGACTGCCGCATGCATCTGAAGCAGTTTGGAGTTGAATATAGAAAATGGTAGCAAAATACGTAATTGTACCCTAAATTCTTCTTTGTTGTGTGGTGATGCCATTGGGCAGATCAGGGACCTTGCCATATATTAAGTAAAAGATAGTGTTTGTCTTAAAGATGCCACTATGTATAATATACCGCTCTGCTGCCATTCCTTCTTTTATGTTTGGTATTCTAATTATCATAGCAGTTTTTGCCTAGGAGGATTACATGACATTTAGTACTCAGTACAGTTTTGCAGAAGACCTCACTTTTAACTTCCAAAGGATAAGGGTATGCTTAAAACCACCGTCTTTACTATGGCTGACCTCCTCAATGATCTGCCTGCAGAGAGATGTCTGTAGTCCTCTTTGATGAATTTTGTTTGCAAAGTGACAGCCAAATTTTGAAAGTAAGAAAAGTGAATAATTATACCTGCCATTTTCTGTTTCATACTTCTAATGTTTAAATAGCCCTTTGGGTATTTACATATCGGAATGATTATTTAGATGCCTTCTGTATTTGCATACACAAAGTCTGCTTGTCTTTTGATCTGAAACACAGGTTGTTTCAATAAAATAAGTGGATACCTGTTGATGTGTTTGATACAGCCCAAGATGTAACATTAAAATAAAATTCTTTCTAATCCAGAAAGTATGTTAATTCTAAAACCAAACTGCAGCATAGCTGGAAATCATTTATTGTGATTTACTACATATAACTCCCCAAAAATGAGAGGGAGATGTTAATCCAGAGAGCTGTATATTTTCCGTATCATTATCATCATGTCTGAAGAGAGAGGAAGTGCAGGCTACTTTATATGGGTTTTACAATGACAACACAAAGTCAGAGCTGGTCCCTAAACAAATCCATATGTAATGGCTGAAGTTGCATCATCTGGAACTTTTAAAACTAGTAGACACTTTCCAAAACATTTTTGTATAATCCTTTATATTAGAGGGGAGCTAGGCAAAATGTGACTTAATGAGGAGTGACAAGGGAAAATGAGGAGTGCCTATTTCCTGGTTTTCAGGTGGAGAAAGACTTCTTTTTACTTATTTATTTTTAGGATAATTTAGGTTGGAAGGGACAAATAAATTTTTATATGCCAAAATATTCATTATTAGACTGCAAATAGGTTACTTCAGTGTGGATGGATAAGTAACACCTGGAATTGACTACATAATTTGCACTTCTTCAGATTTGTAGAGGTGAGGTTTAATTTGAATCCCTTGGATGTGCACTCAGGCACATAAGTGAGTTCTTAGAAGTCTAAAATAAGTTCTTTTGTTTTATTAGACTAAAACATTTCTCTAAGAAGACACAAATTCAATGACAATATGGTATTTACAATGTTGGTTATAAAATAAACCAATAAAATATAGAATGTCCTGCTTTATGATCCCGCACTGGTATTTATTTGACTGTTCTGCATGGAGAAACAAAAGGGAGAAATTGGTAAAATCACCAGCTAAACTCAACGGTAGACAAGGGAGAAGTTACACTGGCACTTGAAGAAAAATTTTATTTGAATTTAGGCAGAAAACTCTGGTATCTCCAAACAGTTCCAGATAAATTACTTCTGATGTACCTCATTGGATTATTTTAATTACAACATTAAACTATTTTATTAGAATGTATTATCAGCAAGACTTAATTGTTAAAATAAATGGAACTTCATTTTCTTAAATGTTTTTTTAATAATTTTTCAGAGATAGAAGAAATTGTTTTGGTTGTTTGCCTTTCACTGTTCCATTTGTGTAGATCCTTATCCCATAAAGAAAAGCCAGTTTCAAGACATATAAAATGGTGTCTTTAATAAAATATTCTCAAAAAAATAATCTAAAAGTATTCATGTTCCATGACATACTTCTACTAAACACATGAAGAACAGAATGACTCCATGCTATAGGACTAAAAAAACATGTAGCATTTATTTACATAAAATATGAAAATCTTTAGTTTAAAATACCAGCTTGTTTTCTTACAGGTTTTTTTTTTTTAATTTACTTTTAAATTGCAAATAAAAACCGCTCTATTATTTCTTTTCCTTTACTTTTTTTTGTAAAGTGGACTATCATGTGTTTTTGACTTCCAATCAAAGTAAGCAGTTTTTTACAGCAGAAAAAGTGTGATTTCTTTGTGAGTGGTTGCTTCTCAAGAGTGTTTGTGTTTTTTCCTGTCTATGTAATTTCAGATGCTGCACAACAAACATGTGATGGTTCGTGTTGGAGGAGGCTGGGAGACTTTTGCAGGTTACTTACTGAAGCATGACCCATGCCGAATGCTGCAGATGTCCCGAGTAGATGGGAAAACTTCTCCAATCCAGAGCAAGTCTCCAAACCTCAGGGACATGAATCCAGACAATTATCTGGTTGTTTCTGCCCATTACAAAACCAAGAAGGAGATTAAGTGAAATAAGCTTCTCATGTGAGTGGGACTTCATGTATGTAGGTCCAAATTATTTTCCCAAGTGTAGTGAATTTAGTTAATGCTTTTAAAGGACTTTGGAAAATTTAACACAGACTGGAAATGATACCCCATTTTGAAGATCTCTGAATTGTAGAACTATTTATTTCTAGTACTGTATCTTTTATAGCAAATTACCCTTGATAGGCTAATTACTACAATCAGATAATAAATAGACATATATTTTTAGCCAAATTATTACTCTTTAATATGTGAATGTATACTTAGAGCTACATAAAGGGAGCGGATCCTGTTAATGGAAGAAAATACACAATAAAATATATTTGTATGAAAATCTTATTACTTTGAATCCCTGACTGTTAGGCTAGTTGAAATATATATATGCAGGTGGAAAATGGGTATTTGGGGAAATTATTTGGTAATGTCTCTTGAAATGAAATAAAAATTGACTATTTGTATGTTTTGCAATCTTTTCTTAATTAGTAGAATATAATGCCTTATTGCATGCCAAACAACTTCTCAAAACAATTACTTAAAAGAAAAAAAGCCCAAGAAACCCCTTCACACCATTTTACTATTTAAAGCTGAAGACAATGCTGAGTGTTCGATCTATCTGTAGATCCATTATGTTTTTCACAAAGTTACCCAATATAGAAGCATGGGGAAGTGGAGAGATTGCCTTTTCCTGTGTTAGACAGTGGAGCTGGTTGGTCATACCAGTGAGGTGATGTTCTGCAGCCCATTAGGGAAGCAGTAAAAGGTGCACAGCCCTCAGACCCAAGGAGGAGCTTCAGAAGATGCAAGTCTCTCTGGAATCACAAAGCACAGCACTGTTCTTGTATATGAGCTTTCCCTTCCCCTTCTTTTTAATTTTGTGGGTCATGCTAAATGTGAAATATTCATTACCCTGTAAGTAGGGTGATTCACATTCTCATAAATCATTCACACACCTCTAATAGAGCTAAAGGCATATGTGGGCTTAGTTCATTATTTTGGCTACTTTTCTGTGTTTATATTTGGTAATTTATGTGCCTTGTAACATCCTAGAAAAATCATTTTATAGGATTGTTTCACTGACTGTATAAATCTACAAATGAAATAAATTTTTTTGAATACTCATACATTTTGAAACTCTTATTATTTGTAATCTCTCATCTCTACTTTGCTGCTACCGACTGGATGCCTACAATATACCATACTGCTTGCTGCCCTAATAATGAGCTGCATGAGGGGCAGACAGATAACATGGAAATACTCAAATTTTATTGAAAATTAGTTCTTCTTTGCAGGGAAAAAAAGAATTCAAAAGCATCCTTGAAATAATTTTTTTTAGTACTGACTAGTATTTTTCTCTATTTTTTTGACGTTTAATTCTTAAAAATGGTCTTATGATCTGCTCCTGTGGTCTTTAACAGCAAACTGTCAATGAGCTAGAAAGGATCAAGAGCGTCTTTCATGTTCCACGCCTTATTATTATCATGTTCCACGCACATTGTATCTCACTTCTGTGGAAAAGGCCTACCTCACCATCTAAAAATACCTGCTAAATAGAAACAGTTCACAATTGCTTGGTGCAGCAGACAAAGTAGCAGGGCATAATTCCAAAGTTGCAGCCTTTTATTCTTATTTTGAAACATTTTTTAGGAAGATTAAACACATACTCAAGCAATAAATCATTTGAAAAGCCGTAGGAAGACTCAGTTGTCATAGAAGCAATGTATGTCCCCATAAGGGAGCAGAAAACAGACCACAAGCAATATTATTTTATAAAAAATGTAGTGTAGCTGGAAAAAAAACCATGATCTTAATATAAGGACTGAGAGATCTGTTTTCAAATAAAGAGAAGGGGAAAAAAATCACTTGTGAAAATGTGCGATGTTTATTTAGAAATAATGGGTAGGTTTTTAAACATAATTTGTTGGATTTCATAGAATCACTGAGGTTGAAAAGACTTCCAAGATCTTCAAGTTCAACGTTTATTTCCATCATCGAAATCTAAGTTTGTGTTTGTTATGCTGTTTTTTTAAATATTTGAAGGTGTTTATATATTAATAAATCAGAGCAGATAATGATAGAAGAGGTATTCTTAAGCTTATTTTAATATTAAACTTCAACAGTCCAAGTAAATCCAAATCAAAATTCTAAGTTAAACATGAACCCCTTTATGTGCTTGGACTGTACCGATCAAAAGAGTCTTTTTTTGATTCAGGGTACCCAACTATCTTAAAAAAAAAACACATTAAAACACTTCCTGACTTAAAACTTCAACTTTGCCAGTTCCAGAATGGGAGACCTAGAAGGGATTTTTATTTCAAAGTATTGCCACTACCACCTGATGTAATAAACATGCAGGAGGGACTTACTGCTTTTGACTGCATTGGTGTGGGTGTGAGTAACAGAGGAGGAAATGAAAGCAAACAAAAAAAAATGCAGTAAGCTGGTTAGCCTGGAAGAAGGGGTTGGAGGTAAGTGTTGCTGATCTGATAAATAATATTTTCATAGTGTATTAGGTCCTGTAGCAATATGGGAATTGTAAAATTTGTTAGGAACCTATGGCTCAATTTATAAAGCCAAAGCTGAGCAGCAGAATCTTGCTCAAAGGCGTACAGCCCTTGTTGCAGTGATGGGGGCAGAACAGACTTAGGTAATTTTCCATGACGTAGTGATTTTAACTATTTTGCTGTGTAAATTAGCTGTATGTGAATGTTAAAGAGAAGGGGGTCTGAAAAAGTTTAACTGATAGGAGCTGCAACAAAGCCTTTTCTCAAAATCGTCATAGACCAAACCCCATGGGAGCTGGCTGTAAATAAACTGTGCTTAATCTCAAAATGGATAAATTATGTAAAATTATTTATAAAAACCATTATTATTGTATAACGTCAAATATGACTCACCATGCTGGAAGCCATTCAGAATTAGTTTGGAAATGTAACTGTAACATCTGTTATTGCTCGCTATAGGAAGTGCTTTCTGTTACCTTGCTATTCATACATTACCTGGAGATCTTTTTCCAAGCAGCATTATTTACATCACTAGTTGAGGATAGGGATTTTTCACATCTTTATTATAGGGATAATTGCTCCTTCCTTTGCAGTACCACTTTTTTTCCAACAGCAATTTAGAGAAGATAGGGAAAATCTGTGGCAGCTAGTTCAAGGATTGTTGGCGGGAATGAGTGAAATGAGAAGGCAATGTATGTGTGGGAAGGTATAGCAACTTTCTTGTAACTGAAGATTCAACCCTGAATTCATCACACGTTCACTTTAGATCTGGAAGACAAGCTGTTTGCCACACGACTGTGTTACAGAAGCATCTCCTAGAGATGCTGACAAGGGTTTGGTTCTTTTTGGGCCTACAATGTGTACTGTCTCATTGGCTGCTGCTCTCAGTCCCTGACAGGGATGGAGGTACAGTGTTGCTTCTTTGCCCTGTCTCCCACTTTCTTAGCCTGTGGTGTGTTGTGTAAAGTAAGGTGGAACAGACAGGTGGGATCACACAAATGTTTATGGGGCTGGACAAGCTTTTCCAGACTCTGGAAAAACTGCTGGCACAGCTTGTGCCTGATAAGCTATGTCTCAAGAATTTAGTCTTGTCACTGTGCCAAATCCACATGCTGAAGTCATCTGTGTTCCTCAGGGCCCACCGAGATGCTGCCCATCCTTGTGAAGACAGCTTCTGTGTCCTCCCAAATTTCAGGACATTTGCTACAATCACTCCCTCTCTAGCATGATCTGTGTATTTTAACCATATGCAAATGGTTTCACTTTGTTACTGCAACAAAGATGATGCTATCACAGTCATGGAAAGTCAGCTTTTCAGTCCAGTTTACCAGCACTGGGCTTCAGCCTGCCAGTTTTTGAAGTGCAAGAAGTTTTTGAAGTCTGCAAGACTATGCTTTCAGAAGATGAAGAAAAAAAGACAGAGATGTACTGATGTAAACAAAATATTGACTGTCTAGCTAATCTACATGAAAAGGTTTATTTTAACAGTTTCTGAGGTGAAGTAAACATCTATGATTGGGGGAAATAAGGACAAACTCCTGTTGTGTTTCACATTAACTTAGTGCTGCACTAAGCAATAAGAAGGACAGGGAAGACATCTATAAGAAGAGAGCAGCTCTCATTTATGTGGCTGTCAGCCTTACTGTTTAATGGTACACGTCAGGTAGCTATCAGTTCTACACTACTGATCCGCAGTAGTTTCTACTTTCACTCTCAACTGAAATTCAACTTAAACCAACAACAAGTGTTTTTATTTACCCAAATAATTCCCAGTCAGCTGAGCCTGGCCATTTGGACAACTGGATACGTATGGTATGGGAACTTCTTTTAAAACAGCTTTGTAGGGTGATGTGTTATCTAGAACTATACACTCCCCCAGCCTCTGATGTGGCTTCTTATCTGTAGGAATAAACCCAACATTCAAAACAAGGTCTCTTAAGAAGCACAGACAGCTCTGGCTTTTACATAAAGGATAGAGATGAGCAGGAACTGTGGTTGGTTTCACTAGGTTCTTTCAATGGCTTTAAATGGAAGTGTCCATGGCACTAATGCAAGCAGAGGCCTGGATGACAAGAGACATGGTTATTTCCTCCCCTTGCAGTTTTAGGGGAGCAGTATGACAGAGAATGAAGAGCAAAATGTTTAAAGTTTGAAATATCCCAAGTGACCAACTAAGTGTAAGTGCTGCTTAAGTGTCTTTGCAGGACACCTACTGTGAGGTTAGATTGAAATTCTCATTTCAAATTAATGCTTGAGATACTTTTTTATAACTCAATGCATTTTCACTAGGCTTAAAAAATATTTTTTTATGACCAGTTAATACACTGAAGAGAGCAATTGCCAGCAATCAAAGGAAACCAAAGGCATTCTTCAGCAAAGGACAGAGCTTTTTCCAGCCCAAACACCACTATGTTAATACGAAAAAAATCTCCCTTCTCAACTCAATTCTGAAGGCTAAGCCAGGAAACTGTGTCAGGACTGCACTCCCAGGACAACATTAGGCAGTACTGAGAGGTGAAAGACAAAATACATAGTTCAAGGGGGGGAGGGGGAAGCCTCTAGAATGTTGACTAGGTCAGAAATGGGGCAAGTGCAGTACTGAGCCCATGCATAATGTGCATAATGCTCTCTGGGGAAAAGAAAATGTTTCTGCTCTGTAAGTAGTCCACCTAAATAGATAACACACAAACTTTTGGAAATGAACTGTCAAAGAGATGGCATAGTAACGATTTTCCCGTTTTTCAAAATCCTGAGAAGGGCAGCACTGCCCTCTTGTGGTAATAAATGAGAACAACTAATAAAAGGATTTTTAATTTCATGTTTAACTTTCAGTATTCATTATAAATACTTACAGACTCAAAAGAAATCCAAATGAGAAAATGAGAACAATTATTACACGCATAATAAAACAGCATTCTTGACCTAAGTATACAGGACTTATAAAGGTTTCTATTTTTTCTTTTAACTAGTCACAAAATTACTCATTTGTAAGGACCCACCAAGAATCTACTTTTCTTTTCTTTGGAAAAAGGCACTAAATTCCTAAGCCATTCAAGAGTCATTAGGAAACAGAAAAGTAATGCTGTCATCTGCGTATTAAAACATATATATATATATACACACACACACAACTTTCTACATGAGGACTTAGAGAAAAGTTTAATTGTAGAGCTTGAAATAAGCATCAAAACCAACACGTGGGCACCTGAGCTTGCTCAGGCCAGTCATACACAGACAGACATCAACTGGCCAGAGAGTATATACATATTGACTTGACTACACGTAAGGAGGCCACTTCCAGCTGACAGGAAGTCTTGACAGGGAAGCAATAAAACATGCATGGAAAACAAAATTGGCAAAAACATAGTGTTCAGAATTAGTTCTTAAGTTTCTTAGTGAATATTTCCACATCTGTTGTCCCACAATGGCAAAGTACTGCTGAGTCTTCAGATGTAAACAGCAAAAGCCACATGATGAGTAAGTGCCACTTGGCTGCAGAAACTGGCAAGTTATTGGCAGTAAACATCAATCATCTTCTCTGCACAAGGCATGTGTTATCCAACCTGCCACTAAAGAAACAAACAACAAAACACACCACAGGTTTGTATGAAGATAAGGAAAAGAAAGGAAAATTTCCCAACTAAACAAACACCATAAGGTTGTCTAACTACAATAAATTCTCCATTCACCTTTAAATTCTCAATCCACCTTTTATCCCAGGCAAGTGATGGACATGCAGTGTATCAGTGGCAACTTACACAAACTCCTGCCTCCTGAGTCAAAAGATGAAGGCTTATGAAGCCTGAGTTTCAATGATCAGATACATCTATTGTTTTGGAGAGATTGTAATTCTTCATTAAATCTCTGCCTGGCCCCCTGAGGTAAAGTTTACATTAGAATAGCAATAGTAGTAAACTTCATCCATATTTATGCCAAAACCGTATGTTTCTTTTGTAATGAGAGACACATAAACCCAAAACCATCGCCCTACTAAGTTCAAATTTTTTCTGTAAGCTCTGAAGGGAGCCAATCTCAACTGGCACTGAAAAGGGACACTGAGTACAGGATAACACAGTGATGAGGTCCCCAGTGCTGAGAGACCTGTAAAACTGATGCATCATAGATGTAGAAACCGGGAAGAGGAGCGGGGGAAAAAAAAAAGCTCTGCCATCCCTGCTTTCTGTCCTAGTGATGAAGTCTCATTAAGAACACTGCATGATAATGACACATGCTTCCATTTCTACTTCATTTCCCTTCCTCTTGGTTCTTCCTCAAGTTATTAACCTTCTACATGACAAAACAGGATTTTCACAGTGAATATATGGACAGTTGAATCATGTTGTTTCTTTTTTAAACTTACTCTCAGTCCTCCTTCTCCACCAGGACGTGAAGCCGCAATTCTCTTTTCTATTTCTTCCTGTTTCTTTTTCTTCTGCTCTACAGAGTAAACATTCTTAATACCTCGAGAGGAAGCCTGGGAAAAAACACATTTGGGTAAGACCAAGTTAGCTATTTTCTGGAGAGAAACCAAGCTGCAAGTCTTACAACACCATTTTATGAACTGTGGTTTGCATGAAAAGACTGAAGAACTAAGTAATGCTACTATTATATCAAGCCAGCCCTTTCAGGGTATTTCCTCATTCTGTGAGCTCTTGGTCCCATAGATTCATGAGGGTGTTTTTGGTTCACTTTTGTTATTACACCCAGGTGAAGATATTTAATCCTCAGATGCAGAACCAGAACCTCCCTTCCCAAAAGTCCAAAAACTTTTAGTCTGTGTTTTTTTCAGTGTCAGGGCCTACTCCGACCCTCACAAAGAGGGGAGAAAAAAGGGTTGTGCTAGTAGTGCTAGCCCAGGCTGTGAAGTTCAACTTTTAAACTGTGATCTGTGATACATAACCTGCGTGATATTCTACCCTTCAAAATGTCACAGGGTGTGTGGGTAGCAGGAGTACCGAATGAAAAACCTGTTGTAAACTGCCTGCTTCACATCCTTGTGGCAACTGTTTAGTGACAAGCTAGACTAGATGGCAGGAGTATCAAAATTACGTAACAGTTAACACCATGAAAAAGAAATAGAAAAAAAAAAAAGAAATAAAACTTTTTAAGAAGTTATTCTTAGCTAAGTTTAGGGTTACAATACCATAGCAGAAGTTATACGAAAGATGCTAAAATCAGCCAAGGCAAAACAGCAATGTTCTTACCTGAATTTTAAAGCCTTGACAATAAGCTCAATTCTCAGTGGGGTACTTGGACAAATCTTACCACCAAATACCAACCTACTTAGACCATATGATCTCTGCTCTTTAGGAAACTGACTTTCCAAGTGAGTCAGGTATCCAAACTGTCTGTAGCACCCCAAAAGCTCACACGACATCAGCGTGGATAATGAGCAGCTAAGAAGCACGTACAGGAAAACACTAAGCAGAGAAGGAAGGACATCTGATCTACTCTCTTGTCCCCTCACAAAGGCAGAACTAAATATGACTGCTTGCAAGACATCTCCATTACCCAACATTCAGAGGCTAAAATGACCTCAAAGATAGTCCTGAAAAGTCCTGGTAGACGTTTTATTCCTTTGTCTTCCAAGAAAAAGAAAAGTAACAGAGTGATACTTCCATTTTTCTTTAGCAGCATAATGGGTCCCACAAAACTTCAAGGACATCCACAATCCTAGCTGCCTCATTCCTCCTTCCTCTCAGGAAAGCTTTTTAGCCAGTTAAGAGCTAGATATTTCCTACAGCTATGCTTAAAAACCCCTTTGTGACTGAAACCCATTTGTAATTGAAAATAACATGTGGATTGCTTTTAGTACATAGAATGATAAAAAAAATCAAGAGTTTTAAGGAGTCTAAAGCATCACTCAGACGTTGCACCAGTTATTTACCAAACTTTCTTCAAACTGGGTCAACACGGTCCCATGCATATTGGTCAATTCCTAATTCAGTATGTAATGTCACTAACATTCACACAAATAATCCTTTCTCTTCACAGTTCAGCTGTGGTCTCTAAGACACACCATTCAAAATCTACAATAAGTAAAGAGTATATGCTGTAAGCCTTTTTTAGAGGTATGTAAGGAAAAAAACCAGGCTGGCTGTTCTGCTAGAACGTTTGTATCCTACCTCTTTTAACTTTAGATATCGAAGCAGTTAAAGCTTGGCAACATTAAAAAGACAGAAGACTAAGTTAATACTACATCTTTGCTGGATGAGCTGATAAACATGCTCAAACTGTTGCCTTGCTGATAAACAGAACTTGCAAGTGCATACAACTTGCATTTTTAAGAAAAGTACAAGTGCAGTACCACTTGAAATTACCACTGCAACAATTGTTTGACCACTCTGGTTTGAATACTTCTCAACCTCTTGTTTTCAAGTCTTAGAACAAGGAAAAAATCACGTTGAACTTGCTCTTCCAATTCTTAGGCTGTTTTATAAACTACTGTAAAACATCTCCCATCCAAACAAGCTCAGTTACTTCACAATGGTCTTAGAGCACCTACCTAGCTGTAAAATTCTTAATATATATAAAAAGGTATAAACGTAAAACGTTAATAATACTAGGAAAGTACTTTATGACAATTCCCACAATCCGAACATGATATCCAGTGTTACCAGAGAAGCCACATAAATCAGTTATCTAAAAATAATTTCAATAAATGGCAATTTATCAGACATTACCTCCATCTGCCTCTTTTCAGCAGCTTCTGCTAGTTGTCTTCTTTTTATTTCCTAGATATAATGTTAAAGACAGTGAAATTCCATTTCAATATAGCCTTTGCATTCTTTCTAAAGTCAATTTTAAAGTACAACTCAAATCTGTAATGCGAACTCCCACAAAATGTCAACTTCAAGTCAATCAGCATCATCTTCCCCTGCACTGCCAGCCTGCAAGAACGAAGTGCTTTTAATTACTAATACGCCAGAAGAGCAGCTGCTGACATATATACAGCTAATCTCCACCAAAAATCACTATTAAGCTGTTCCACACCTTCACTCAAAAAAATCCGGACTGGAGTGAAATGGCATGCAGTGCATGGAACGCCCTTTTGGGGTCTGGAAAGGGGAATGTTTGATCTCCCAGGTGAAGCGAGCTCCTTTCCTTCTCCGCCATGAAATCCTCAGATGAGGGGTACAAAGCACAGATATCGGCTCTTACTCACCTAGGAAAAACGTCATCCAGTGGAGGGTAGTTAGAAACGAGCATCTCTATGCACGGGAGAAAAAAGGCCAGCTTTTCTTATTTCTTGTAAAAATGGGGGTCATATTGGCTACAATTATGCATTAACACGTCTCACGCGAAACCGCCTGTCTCCATACAACCACAGAAGTTCCCAGGCGTGATCCCTGGGGCAGAGCTGCAGGAGGTTCTGGGGCGCCAGGCCCCAAGCTGCGGGGTGCCCCGCGTAGCCTCGGCCCAACAGCTCTCCCCACCCCAGGCCGGGGCTTCCTTTCCCCGGCACAGCCGCTGCCTCCCGGGGCATCACAACAGCCCCGTGGTCTGGCCTCCATGTTGAGGAGGGAAAGTCACCACCCCCTGCCTTCATCCCAGCGACGCTGGGCGTCAGTGATAAACAACAAGGAGAAGGAGGGGGGAAGGAAGGGGAACCGCCCCCGGGCCAGGGACCGCCGCCACGGCCCCACACTTACCGGGTCGGGTGTCTCCACCACGTCCTTGACGGCGCCCCCCAAGCAGGGCAGGCACTGCCCCATGGCGGGCCCGACCGCCCGCAGGCCCCGCGGAGGAAGCGGCAGCGACCCCGCCCACGGCCCCGGCGGGGCGCCGCGCCGGCAGTGCCCGCCCCGGCCTGGGGCCGCCGGGGGCCGGGGGGGGCCGGGGCGGAGGCCGGAACGGGGTCGCGCTAGTGCCCGCGGCAGTGAATTAAGTGGAAGGCGTTCTGTGATGGCAAAGGGAGAACACTGCGATTGGTTTCCCAGCCGATGCCGGGTTCAGGGCCCGCTGGCGGCGTGCTCCGCCGGTAGCCAACATTTCCGATCCTGTGCCCCGCCCGGCGCTGCCCTCCGCCGGCGCTGCCGGAACGCGGCTGTTGAGGCCGGCGCAGATCTAGCTCGGCTCGGGTGGTTGAAGGTGTTCCTTTCAGGCTCTTCTGCTTTTTCTTCAATTTTTTCTTAAAAGAAAAGAAAGAAATCTTCCAGTTATTTATAGCAGACTTCAGCATTATCCTATTCAACAACATTTCCTGAATTTGAATGTTGGTTCATACGTCAATCCCCAGGGATTATGTGAGGAGTATAAAATGTATTCTTCATAAACGATTATGCTACATCTACCCAGCTTCTTATCTTCCTTGGTAATTTTGAACAAGGTACATCTTTTTTGCACCAGTGTTCTTGTCCTAGCATTTATTTCATGAGCTTGTGATGTCACACATTATTGTAAAACACAAGTTTTTGTGTTTGTTCCCTGCATCTGTAATTAGGCATAGAATCATGTGGCTTGGGTAGAATCATAGAATGGGTTGGTTTGGAAGGGATCTTAATGACCACCTAGTTTCAAACCCTCTGCCATAGGCAGGGGCACCTTCCAGTATACCAGGTTGCTCCAAGCCCCATCCAGCCTGGGCTTGGACATTTTCAGGGGTGGGGGACCCACAGCTTCTCTGGGCAACCTCTGCCACTGCCTCATTACTGTCACAGTGAAGAAATTCCTCTTAATTCCTAATCTAAATCTACCCTTTTTCAGTTTAAAGACATTCCCTCTTTGAAGCCAGTCCTACAACTGCACGTTCTTGTAAACCTCTCCAGCTCTCTTGTATGTATGTGTGTACTGGAAAGGGCTTTAAGGTCTCTCTGGGGCCCTCTCTTCACTAGGTTGAACAACCCCAACTCTCTCAACCTGTCTCCATAGTAGAGGTGCTCTAGCCCTCTGAGGGTCTTCATGGCCCTCTCTGGACTCTCCAACATGTCCTTCTTATGTGGGGGGCCCCAGAGCTGTACACAGTGTTCCTGGTGGGGTCTCACAAGAGCAGAGTGAAGGGACAGTCACCTCTGTCAGCCTGCTGGTCACACTGCTCTTCATGCAGCCCAAGATGTGGTTGGCTTTCTCGACTGCAAGTGCACGTTGCTGGGTCATGTTGGGCTTCTCACACCCATGGCCTTCTCCTGAGGACTCCTCTCAATCTATTCTTTGCCCAGCTTGTATTCGTGCTTGGGATTGCCCTGACTCATATGCAGCACTTCGCACCGGGCCTTGAACTTCACGGGGTTCATACAGACCCACTTAACAAGCCTTTTAGGTCATCAGAGCGGGTAACTGGGTTGCTGAACTAAGTACTTGACAAGTCACACCATGGCCCTGGGCTTTCTGAACTGGCCATCAAAAGTCTTACTGTCATAATGAGAGACTGATGAGGTGCACTGGAAGGTAGAGAAAAGGAGGCTTACCTGCTGCCCTTACTGGAGAGGCTGAGATTGTATGCAGGAGAGCACATGAGCTCAGCAGTGCAGCTGCGCTGTGTTGTGCTCCTGGGAGCTGCAGTGGAGGTACTGCAACTTTCCTGCTGCATGGTGTAGTGTGTTAGGAATTAATTTTCTGCTTTGTAACGAAAGCCTTTAAATTTTTTATTTTTAGAATATCAAGGTGCTATTGTTTTGTCAAGCTTTAGATTAGAACTGAGGAGTCCTCTGTTGCTTCCAGTTCCCCAGTGGATCCATTAGATGATAATCCCTGAAGGCAACTAGAAGAGATTTTGCTGCAAACCTGTTAAGATTTAGAGGAAGATTGAAGTGCGCTTGGACGGACCTCTTCATGAAGAAAGTGATCACAGCTTTCTGAAGGAAGTGTGACCTGGTGTAAGATACATAACAGAAAAGATGAGTGGTTCTTTCAATGTGCTTGGATAACATAGAAAGTTTTTTATTGAGAAGTAGCAAAAACATGGTAACAATTTTCTGTCAGAGGATCTGTATGTCATCACTGAGCATTTTCAAGGCTGATGCTTTTCTTGCTGAAGCTTTAACCTTTCAGTGAAGTCACTTGGATCGAGGTCCTTTAATAGCTGGTTATTTTTGGGATTTCACAGAATGTATTATGCCTAGCTCAGTAGTAACGGAGGGGTGGGGGTGTTGCTTCTTTTAGTGCTTTGAGGGAATTCTTGTCCACTCCTCCCACCCTGCCAAGTAACTTTGTAGTGATATAACACATTAATTGTGTAATTAACTTTAAAAACCCTACCAAAACCCGTACTTTATACTGGCTTTAATAGTAATAGCACAGTGCTTTTAAATGGGGCTGCTAGGCTGATCAATTAGAATTTTTTTATTCATCTGATGAATTATGTGTAGTGAGTTTTGAATATCCGATTTAACAAAAAATACATATTGAAAATGTCAGAGACCTTTCTGCAGCATTTTCGGAGTGCATTAGAAGATCTGACAATTTGTTAGCGATTCATTTGTAGCAGTCTAGTTATGCTGACATTTGTCCAAGACTAGTATTGCATTATGCCATAATCTGACTTTTATAAATGTTGATTAGTCTCTACCTCTTATCTTCTTGATATCCAGCAGGTGGTACTGTTGACACAAAAATATCCTGTATTTCCCAAATCCATAACCACACCTTCAATTTACTGTTTTGGTTTGGTATTACAGGCAGTTGTATTATTTCTATTGCATGTAAACCGGTAGAGAGAAACCATTTCTGGCTGATAGTTTTTGAGGTTATCATGCTTATTTAATTATTTAAAAAGTAAAACTCATTCATGATTAAATTATAGCTGGATTTTTAACTTGGGACTGTTCAGTTACTTATCATACCTTGTAGTTACTTGAATTTTAAACTTTAGGAACCTTTATTCAAGAGAAGACAAGTGTCTGTAAGAGTGGCCATGACTCAATCATAACTGTGGTTTGGGAATTAGAAGTTCTTGCTTTTGCTGTAGGTAGTTCTTAAAGCAATGAAGAAATAGACTGCTTTGCAGGAAAAGCAAAGGAACATCTTAAGTGTTAGGCTGGAAAAGTAATTGCAGCATCTGTGGATGCTTATATACTTCTTTGCGGCCCTGATGTTACTCATAGTCATTAGCCACCTGTTTAAATATCAGTAGGAAGCAACTGAAGCTAACCAATGCTGTCACTGGTTTCATGGGAGCAGGCTCAGCCCTGATGGATAGTGATGTGTGGCTGGTGTCTGTCTGCTTGGATTAGCAAGGCTCCAGGGCTGACACTCTCCACAGCAGTTCCACTCAGGCAGTCCCAACTAGCTGTTGGCATGTATGGTTACGGTTACATGCCACCATCCTTGCAGAGTGGTAAATTAAAGGGGACAATCAATTTCTGTCTTTAAAAGAGTTCTTGTATCTGTGTAAATGCCAGCTGCAGTACAGGTGAGTATACTTGGGGAGTCCTGTTGGTTACAGGCCAGCAAGTCAGGCTGGAGGGAAGCGTTTCCATCTCTGTCCTGGCCTCTTCAGGACCATTTAGGTACTTTATAAAAGATGTGTAATTGAGCCAATAAGTGGCTAGCTGCAAGAAATTCTGCTGGACTTCAGGCATGCTGAATAGACTGAAGTTGGCAATGGTGCTTGTTTTAGAGCCTTGGCTACTTTGTTCTGGCCCCTTCGTTCTTGAGGGGATCAAGAGAAGCCATTTGTGTAAAGTCTTCCATCCAAAGCACAGTTACTAGACTCTCAGGCTCTGAGTGTGACTGTAAGGAATCAACAAACAATGTGACTGATGAGTTTTATTCACAACATTTTATTTATATATGAGGAGGTTGATTCCCACCACAAAGATCGCGGAATCTTAAAACGTAAGTTCTGTGTCACCTCAGTACCTTTATAGTACTTGCACTGGCATTGGTGATAGAAAAAAGATAAGGATCTTTTCTTACTGCTTCCATGTTAAGGTCTTTATTATTATAATAATGGATTGTTGGCCAAGAGAGAGGAGATGGTTGCATAGGATGAGCACAGTTTAGTGGCTTAGTATTTTGGGTTGTCCTAGAGGAACTCTCAAGAGTTCTTTCTGACAAGAACCTTAGATTTGTACCTATCTGGAAATATTTGACAAAGATTTCCAGGCAGTAGCTGGTTTTGGACAATTTGGAAAACTAGCTCTTAAATCCCTAACTTTAGACAGAAGATACTATATATGTCCATAGTAGAATATTAGCAGTGAAATAATAATGAACTTTAATTTTTCCCTCTACTTGGATGGGGTTCAACCCAAAATGAAGGGAAGGACATGGGATCTGTAAGGAGCAGTTAGACGAATATGTACAATTAATACTTCAAGGCAGATTAGGTGTACTAATTCTCAGCACCATTGAAAGTTTTTGAGATTTTTTAAAAAGACGGTAGCAAGGCTTGTTTTTTTTAAATTTATTTATTATTCAAACTTTCTAACCAGAGGTGAGCAAATATGATGCAGTGCTTAATTCTAGATCACAGATGCAGATATTCATTGTTTACTTAATGAGTTTCCTTGAATTTCTTTTTATATTTTAGTGTAGGGGTTATGGTGAATGTCAGACTGCAATCCAAGCTCTATAAGGTCTCTAAAAGTACGGTTTTTGTTGAGATCCATGAAAACTGAGCTTTTTTTAAAGCTATACCTTAACTTTCTTCATAAGCTTTCAGCTAACCTTCGAAGTTTTCTTTCATCAGCGATGAATCCCTTTTTATTAGTTTGACATCTTCATAGATTGTCACATCTGCTTCACAGAAACAAGACAGGTTTAAGGATGTTGCTAGTTGGTGACTAAAAACCTGCACACTAAATACAAGCCTTTTGTCTATACATTTTCCTTATGTGCAAAAAAGCATACATATGAAGCACTGGAATTTCTGGAAAAATTCAGTGTAAAACTCAGTAGCATCATATCCTTGAATAAAATCTGTAAAAGTGTATAATGATAAACTCTGAATCCCAGTGAATCTCCTTCCAATTTCTAACTAAACAAAAGAATGCTTATAGGTACTATGCTGAGCATGTCCATATGAAGCTTTTGTCAGTCCAGAATACCTCAGTTAGACAGTAATTAGGGACTGCAAAAAGAACATCTGTTTACAGTCACCATATCTAAGCATATTTTTGCTTCATTAAACAGCTTCTGTTTGAGTACAAGGGCAGTTGAAACTAAGAGGAAGATTTCACTGCTTTTTAAGGTCAGTTTGCAGTTTTCTTGCACTAGACTCCTTTCCAAGCCATACAGCAATGCATATGCTTCCTCCCTCAAGCATGTTAGCAGAGGTAGACTTGGAGTTAATGGTATAAAATGACTTCTAAAACAAGTAAAAATTTTCCCACAAGTAGATGAGAATGGGAACAGATGATTCTTGGCCTTTGTAGATTCTGCTTGATTTCTGCAGGCACCTGATATTCTCTAGCCCTTCCTGGGGTACCACTTTCATATCTTGGATAGGAAAAGGAATTAAGCTCTTGCACATCTTGCTTCTGCATGTGTAATAACCCTCACCAGTTTGACGCAGGGGTTTGCAGTCTGTTCCCTGCTATGAAGTCTGGATTCCAAGAGACTGGTACAGCTATAAAGCACCCTATTAAAAATATGTATTCTGGCTGAAATTTTGTCCTGCTCAAAATTGGCTTGATACTGCTGCTGTAACACTTTCCTCTTTGGTTCTTTTTCTACTAGTTGACCACTCACTAATATGGGTCACTCTGTAGAGTTGCACCTTTAGACTTGAGAAATACTTTGGCCCTTGCCAAAAAGAGTGGCGTAGGAAAAGCGGACTGTTAGAGCAGGGAGTCTTAGCTTACAGAGTCTTCTACAAGGCTCTTGTATTTTCATACACGAGTATACTGTTTGTGTGTGTTTGCAGTGTTGGGTTTTTTTAAAAAAACTTGTTCATTTGCTTACTGGGGAACACTGGGATTCACTCACATGTTTTAAATCAGTGTTGCAAGGGTGGGGGCAAACCCAAAAAATGAAGGACACAGACATGCATTTGTTTTTCTTTCATTCTGGAAATGTGACTTAAACCTTTACCTTAAAAGTAACACACACTTTCTCTACCAAAACAAATATCACAAATTGATGTTTGCAGCCAACACATGCTGGAATATCTGACAATGTACTTGACTAAAATCCAGCATTTTTCTCTTTCCTTTCTTTGTGCAGAGTATCAGACTAGATCTTAAGGATAAAACGTTTTGTGATATATAAATTATTCTGTCACCATGGGTGCATGTTCTGATATGTGTAAGAAATCTATGGTAACCTGTATGTGATTTCGTGAACGTACCAATACTTCTTTCCATTAATTGTGTCCTTGAAACAAGGAAAGAACATAACTAAACTTTACCTAGACAAATGGACTATATCTAGTGATAAATACATGAGTAATGATTTTAGGATTTCATTTACAGTGAAATTTCACATCATAGTCAAATAAATAGAGAATAGAAATTGGAAAACTAAAGATAAAAATCAATTATATAACATGATAATTAAGTTCTAGGAATTTCTAACAATTAAATTGTCAGAGTTATATGGAAAAACAAGAAAATTTGACACACTATTAGAACAAATATAATTCTGGTATGTCAGTTAACAGTAAGTGAACTGTGTAATACCTTTGTTTTTCCGTTCGAAATAGTGTGATTTGAAGGAAAACTTAATAAAATTGTATAAAACTTCTGCCTTCCTGGTGACTGGCTATATTTAGTGAAGGCTCTAGAAATAATAGAACAGAAATCATCACACAGGCTGTATAGGTTTCCTCCCATTAATCATAGTGAAAATCAGGAAATAAGTCAAGATGTGGTTAACTTCCAGAATTTTGCTGATGTATTGTGTTACCAACAAATCTTGTTGCAATAAATTATCTTTATTCACTGGTGTTTCCAAAAATGGTTAGCATATTTTTCAGGACACGTCAGTGTCTGAGAATGTTAATGTTTTAATCCCATACTAGAAGAGAATGGCAAGGAGAAGAGAATTTCATGTTCCCAGGCTTTTATTGCCCTCTGATACCCATTCACGGTGAATCAAATGTATTCTTGTTCATGACCAGCTTTAAAACAAGTCAGCAGACAATGAGCCTTTCCAGGGACACACTGGACCTGTGCAGTGATTAAGATGCCAGCCAGCTCTTGGCAGCTCCTGGCCAGCATTGGGAGCGCATGGGAGGTTTTGTGACTGGTTGTGGAGAAAAAGCTGTGCAGGTGGAAAAAGTGGAAGAGTAAGCGGGAAGTATAACTGCCTCATGCTGGCTCTGACTTAAATATTCTTGACGGCATCTTCAGAAGCAGCGCTCACTAACTGGCTGGAGCATTTAGAAAGAAAAGCTGTCTTTTCTGTGAACTGTAGATCAAGTCTCAGTCTCATTACTTTAATGTTTCCATGGAAACATTGTGCATATTTATGCTATATAGTTGAACACAGACACTGGATTCAGAGAGTTACATTTCATCCTAGAAGCAAGTTATCATTCAAAACAATGAGTTAAAACAGTGGGTATGCAGAGCTACTGTACTGTATGTGCTTTTTTGTGGTATATCGGTCCAAACACTCAGTCACTTCCAATTGATAGTTGACTAGAAATAAATTAAAGATGTATCTTGAAGCTTGCCCATTTATTAGTCAGGCTTTTTTTAATGAGCAACCCTTCATGCTGCAGTGTGTCACAGACAGCAGAGCCATGTGGACTAGCAGGTCCACTGGTTTCATACCCCCACAGCCCAAGAACCCCAGAGTTAGGGTGAATTCCCTGGGAGCTGTGCAGAATATGCAAACCTGTATTACTATAATTGGCCACTGCCATCTCCTCCTCTCTCCCTCCATATATAGTTGTTTCCCTAGACAGTTCTATGGTTCTTGATTCCCTGTTGGCCCATGTTATTCCTCCCCTCCTACTTTCGTCCCCATTGGCTGTGTACCCGTTTTCCCCACCTCAGTACCACCCCCTTGTCCCTGTACCATTGCCCATTTTTCATTTTTCCTCCCCTTTCCACTGGGATATAAAACCCTGTGTCAGTGTTGTAATTTTGGTCCTTCGTGCCCTTTGTCCTTGGTTCAATAAACCCTTCCTGCCTTCTACAGAGGACCACCTCTGCCTCTTCTTTATCTCCTCCGCGCAGCCTTAACACCGGTGGATTGGGCTAACCTGTGCCGGAGCTTCGCCAATTCTCCCGCGCCTGCGAGCAGCCTCGGTCACCCCCTCCCGTGCGGGGCGAGAGCCCGGCACTGGTCACTCACTAGCCGGACAGAGTGCCGTGGCACCTTCAGACTACAAAAGGAAACTTTATTCAAGCACTATAGATAATGTGTACTCAGCCACAAGTTATGGTAATAGCAGCAGTAGAAAAACATGCCTTGTGGATCTGTCTGCCTTCTGCTCCTCATCCTTCAGGACTCTAGGAATCTCAAGAAAATTCAGGCTGCAAATTAACTGTGACTATATGTTTTGCATGATTGCAAATTTGAAGTTTATCCCAATAAATTTTCAAACAATCTATAAAATTAAGTTGTAACAAATGTGAAACTGAGGGACAAGTGGAATAGTCTCCGTTATCCAAGTCTCATGTCATATTAGAGGAGCCACTGAACTGCAGCAGTGTTGGATACAAATGAGCCTTACCAGAATATTCAAGTACTAATGTGGTACTGTGGAAACTGTTAATGGTGCAGGTATTTCTGATACTGCAGTGACTGGCTGAAAACAGACAAAATAGCAAAGAAAGGACAACAATAAGCATGCTGTTGGGGATTATTCTATATGTCTTTTGAACTGCCCATTGCAAAACATTTGTACTGCCGGCTTACCTGAGATATGTTTTCATTACTGCTGTTATGCTTCTTATTTATCTCCATTTTTAGTTATTGACTTGTCAGTGACTAATTTCACCTGGTATTTTATAACTGTATTAGCAGAAAAATTGCAACTAGGTTGCCAATGTGAGAGGTGTTACTTATTGCTGTATTTAAGGAATTAATAAAACCAGAGATGTATTTCATGGGTATGAACTGTACTCACAAGATCGGAGTTGTGCATCAGACGAATGAGAAGTATGCCCCAGTCTCTTCCAAGGCAATGTTATTGATATCCAGTATAAATTAAAAATATTCTTCCAGAACATTTTCAACCAGATACCTTTTTAAAATAGTTTCCTAAATAAGGTTTGGAATATATTTCCATTCGGTACTTTAAATAGAAATGTACAAATCTTGAAATGCATGTTCCAGAAAGCCAACACATGATTTGGAAAAATACCAGTGGAAATTTTTTTCAACCATGAAGCTGTAAACTCATATGTAAGAAACAGAAGAGGAATAATACAGTACCATTAATATATGAGTATCCAAGAATTTAATGAAAGGCAAATAATCAGTGTGTCATTTAAATGCAGATGTTTCTGTGTGTCTCACAAATAATGTCTAGATATTTGAAGAACATCTTCTATCTCTGTTTTTAACATATAATTCTAAAAGCCAGTAGCTGATTATTTAGGGAAAAAAAAAAGAGTTGTAATGAACAAGAGCCCAGAATTCTCCTTACTGTTCCACAAAATAAACTGTCCTGGGGACTTCATGATATAAAACTTGCCTTTAAGTATGAACAGTACCACAGAGCTCATATCATTAAAGCAACCATTAAAGTAAATTTATGTATTTTCTTATTGTTAGTCATATCTGCCTGGTGACCTTTGGGTTTGTTTTGGTTTTTCATTTTCCCTGTCAAGCTTCTTGTGGTATATTTACACACTACAACTGCCAGAAACATGTTCAGAACCTAAAGAAGGGTCAGAAGGATGATCAGGAGACTATAGGCCAGTCAGCCTGACCTCGGTGCCTGGCAAGATAATAGAACAGATCATCCTGAGTGCCATCACACAGCACCTGCAGGATGGCCAGGGTATCAGACCCAGCCAGCCTGGGTTTAGGAGAGGTAGGTCATGCTTGACCGACCTGATATCCTTTTATGACCAGGTGACCTGTTGTTATGATCCAATTATTATTAAGGTTCTTTAGCAATTCCTCTGCCCAAATTAAGGTGCAAATGAGACCATATGCCAGTGACAATAATATGGGTTTTATTAATGGTAGATACGAGAAAGAGAGAGAGAGAAATTGAAAGAAAGAAAGAAGTGGAAAATAGGTGGGGGGAACAGAAAGAAAATGACAGGGACAGAATAAGGAAAGTATCACCAGTCCATGGATCGCAATGATGTTCTGTTGATCCTCTCCAGCTGGTCTTCTTGGTGGTGAAGGTCGCCCCGAAAAGCACAGAATCCGATAGGTTTATATGCTCAGGCTGGGCAGGCATGTCCGGGCATGTCCCCCTGGAGGGGGGCAGTCTTACAGCAGACTCTGGGTCTGTTCCATCTCATGGAGTCCTGTGGGGCAAAGCCTCTCACGTGAACGTCCCGTGGGGTTGGGGGTGCCACAGCTGGGCCAGTTTGTGTAATTGGAGGGTGGGTGTTTATTGCCTCTCACCAGAGGTTACACCATGCACCCAAAACCTCCTCCTCCCCCTTCGGCTGGGGGGGAAGTC
>VZRQ01007362.1:0-32382 GCA_013397975.1 Machaerirhynchus nigripectus | reverse complement strand
AGGCCACAGTGGCATCCCAGGCTGTATCAGGAATAGTGTGGCCAGCAGGAGCAGGGAAGTCATTCTTCCCCCGTAGTCGGCACTGGTGAGGCCGTACCTTGAGTGCTGTGTCCTGTTCTGTGTCCCCCAATTTAGGAAGGACATTGGGATGCTCGAACATGTCTAGAGAAGGGCAACAAGGCTGGTGAAGGCTCTGGAACACAAGTCCTGTGAAGAATGGCTGAGGGAGCTGGGGTTGTTTAGCCTGGAGAAAAGGAGACTCAGGGGTGACCTTATCACTCTGTACAACTACCTGAAAGGAGGTTGTAGCCAGGTGGGGGTAGAGTCTCTTGTCCCAGGCAACCACTGACAGGATGAGAGAATGCAGTCTTAGGCTGTCCCAGGGAAAGTTTAAGCTGGACATTAGAAAAAAATTCTTTTAAATAAAGAGTGTTTGGGCATTGGAATGGGCTGCCCAGGGAGGTGGTAGAGTCAAAATACTGGACGTTGCACTCACTGCCATGGTTTAGTTGATGAGGTGGTGTTAGATTAGGTCATAGGTTTGACTTGCTGATCTCGAAGTTCTTTTCCAACTTAGTTAACTCTGTGATTCTGTGATCTGTCTATGAATACATTATCAGAGTTTAGTCCATGGACCCAAGCAATCAATGCTGTTGTAGAATAATTTGTTATTGAATTATGAATTTATGAATTGAATTATTTGTAGAATAATTTGTTGAGTTGGCCTGTGTCTAGTGTGGCGGGGAAAATTACACAGTAATATATTACAGCCAGACAGACCTGTGCTTTATTGTTAGACAGTGTGATGTATGGTGAGGGAATGAGAGGGCTGACTTGAATTTCATTGTGGGCTCTCATGCCGGTGAACCTGGGCAGAACACTGCCCTGGGCTTCTGTGTGCCCTGTCAGCATCATGGCATAGGACTCTACTGCTTTCTACAATTCACTACTGATCTCCATCTTCATCACTGTGAGCTCAAAAAGGAGGCATCTGGGGAAATTCTTCGGTATGTTAGACACGAGTAATTTTCATAAATGCAACATCCTCTTGTTGTTTTGCCACCACTGTGAGTGACCTCTGGGACAGAGAAAACTCTTTCAATTTAGAGATTCGTTTTTATTTTATTGAATTTGGTCTTGTTTTAGGATGGTTGTAAGCATGTTTTGTACCTGAGGCACCCTGATGTAGCAGACAAAATACTGAGCATATGCTTTTGAAGATCAAGATAGGAAAAAAGGGCATCCTCTTGTCCTTGGAGTATTCTTGTCCAGGAGACCTGAGAAGTGATCAGTATGCTATTAAATTTTGACTGGTAAATTAAAAAGACATAGCAATCCCATCAAATTATTACAATATTAAAAAAAAAAATTGAAGCTAGAAATGTTCAGATTCATTTCACTACTGTTTTTTTTTTCTCTCAGCCTAATTTCTGTTGGTTGTTCGGAGTATTACAAATGTAAAATACTTTGTACCCATGTGTGAACTGTATTTTTTGAGTTTATTTTTCAAACCAGATGTGTATTAACCTTTACTAAAAAGAAATCTTCAATTTTTTGCTTTGAACAGTGTGAAATTCTGACCTTGTACACTTGTCTTCTGTAACCTGCTCTGTGGGGTCGGTTTTGGCAAGGTTGTTTGATGTCCATCAGAGATCTGCACTAACCTTGCAGCAAATCTAATATTGATGTATTTCTCATAAATTTATTATTTGCAATTAGAAGTATTTATCAGGTTGGATGCTATACTAGTTTTTCACTGGAAAGGATGTGCAGTGCATGGGTTGCTGGCTAAGCTAGTGATGACAAGAGGTCCATGAGTGCCCAAGGCCCTTATTTCAGGTGTGAGTGTTCCTGAAGTACACGATCACCTCATCCAGATGTCATAAAGCTCTAAAACATAAAGGTAATTATAAGATTCCTAGTCAACATCAGCATACTCCTTGCACTGAGGCAAATCCTCAATTCTGTTACGTTTTTATTATTAAAACAGAGTTGTTTTTTTATTCAGAAAAGCTGCAGAGGCTTGGTGTAAGCTAGAGGCCAGGGAAAGCTACGTGGAGTCTTCCCACCCGTAACAGCACTTCCGTTTCAATCCTAGTTCTTCTTGAGAATGTGATGTAGCCTTTCTGATTCAAAAATATGTATTTTATTTCTTATTTCAGCTACTCTTTCCAGTGCATCTTCCATTGTTGTATTTTAGCATATGAATAGCCCCAGTGACTGCACATTCAATCAGATCAGGGCTCACAGTAAGACATCTGTCGAGAAAATATGCTTACTGATAATTTAAATATTGTACTCAGATACAAATGTGAACTCTCTCGATATTATGCATTGATTTAGAACAAATGGAATTATATTTATCTCTTAGCACTGTATCCTACAAAAGGAATGCTTAATACCTCCATTACATGACTTCAGTGCCTGCATCCTTTCAAACCCTGGGGCTGCAAACAGGAAAATGGTGGTCTCTTGCTTCTGGACTGCCCTTCGCTTCTTGTCCTGTAATTATTTTGGCAATTCTGCCACTATAAGGAAGAGAGGACTTAGTCCTTTATGCAAGTCCCCAGTGTTTTGAAAGAAGGCTCAGGAGCTTTATACTAAAGGTTAGAGCTGTAACACTGGATGAACATACCTGCAGACATGTATCATTAAACCAGCAATTTGAAAAATTCCAAGTACTCCAGACTTCTTTGAGCCAAGGATTCATTGTTTTCTGAGTATCTACCGTTTCATACTTGAATCTACATGGGGGCAGTCAACGAAGTAGGCTACACTGCTTCATAACTGAATTACTTCATTTTAATGGAAATTATCTGTGACTACAGAGGCAAGACATTTGCTTAGCATTTAGTATTTCAGATTGAATATTTTGGCCTTCTACTGTGCTCTCTATTGCTCTCCCTCAGCAAAAGGCAAGAATAGATAAAAAGACTTCTTTCTTCTGGGTGTCTGTGGGAGTTCTCTGGAGGGTGCACATTAGCCCTCGCTCCTCACACATGGCTGGCTGATGGCATTAGCTATATAGATATGCAAGTGATATTCCACTGTAGCAAATTTTTGCCCCATGCAGATTTTCTAAATGTACAGCTCCAGCAACGCATCTCTCCTGATTGATCAGTTTCTTCTCTAACTGTTCTTGCTATTATTCAGCCCTCCACTATTACAACCTTTATTTTTATGTAAGGAGAAAAAAAATAGTTTCTCTTCCTCTGTATAGCAGAAACCTTTGTAATAGTCTCTTTCTTATGTAACTCTGCCTGACAGCTTCTGGGCTCCTGTCCTCATTTCCTGGGGCATAGTTAGTCAGTTTAAAAGGTTGGTGGTGATGTGGTTTTATTAAGAGTGACGGAGCTGTGAGTTAGCATATGGTTTTTGAGAGACTATGGTAAGCTTTAGTGTGATTATTTCTTTCAGCAGCTCATTTCTTAGTTATCTTTCTGGAATTATTTTTCATATTTCAAGAATATACCCACAAGCCCCATAATTCCTGGGCAAGAAAGGTGAGTCTTACAGTGGATATGGAGACTTGCTTTTCAAAACATTGCACTAAAACACCTGCTGAAATTATTTTTCTATGCCTATGTATGGTGTCGATATATCCCACCTCTTCCTGTGAATCCAATGTAATAGTTCAGTTGGTTCTGTCAAAAAAACTATGAAACAGCTATGTCAGGGTGCTGTCTCATGCTGACAAACTTCAGCTTGACAAGGTTGCAGGTAACAGCAATAGGTTTTGCAATCAAAAGTCAGAGCAAGTATAACCACAAAGCTCTGTGGTATTTTGCTCCATTGCAAGTTGTTTTTTTTTGAATGATGCTGCTGTTTTATTGAACAGTACAAGCTTGTAATTATTGCTGGTCTGTGTAACAGTTGTGTGCCTGCAGAGTTAATTTTCAGATGTTGAAGCTTTTCTGTATGCATCTTGTGCTCCTGCAGATTTTCAGTCTCTTTCTGGTTTTAAAAATAGCCTTATGCTTAAATGTGAAGGCCAAATCCCAGAATTTTTTTCAGCTAAAATCAGTGAGGCAAAACCTGTAGCCCTTATTCAGTGAAAGATTTGCTTATTTGAGTCTGGATCCAGCTGTGTTTTAGTTATGTTCATTCAGTGGATGTACATCCCCTCCTTTCTTCCTCCCAAAGGAAGTCTGACAGCTTGTCTGTTCCAGAGACTGAAATATTGGCGAGTTTCAAAACTAAATGTGTTAGCCTTTCTGACAAAGTCAAAGGGCAGACCTATTCCTATAGCATTTTCTGAAACCAGCCAGCTCTGTGCCAGGAAAACTGCCTTTATGAAATAAGGGCTGCAATGAGACATTTCCCAAAGTGCTACCTATGAATGTGCATTAATGTTGGAGACTGCAGAGCGTGCACCTCGGACTTATTCTGCCACTTCCAGAAAAGTAGGGAAAACGTCAGACCTGTGAAGCTGCAAGTCTTTTCTTGCTGCTATGCTGGTGGTCATCCATGATGTTATTCTTGGGGTTGTCCTGTGTAGGGCCAGGACTTGGACTTTGATCATCTTTGTGGGTCCCTTCCAACTCAGGATATTCTGTGATTCTCTGGAAAGAGATAAGGACCTGTGGTGGGAAGGACCCTCTTGTACCTTACTCTGCATTGGTTCTGGAGGAACACACGCATCCAGTTTTAAAGTTTTGAATTTTCTGTTGCTGTGATGGAGGATTTGGACTTGGTGATCAAAAAGGCAGGAATTTTATTTTGAGAGGAAAAAATGAAGCGTGATCATTGCATGTCTCACATCGCTCAGATGCCTGTACCTAACACAATCATAGAATTGTTTTGGTTGGAAGGGACCTTTAAAGGTCTAGTTCTAGATCTAGTTTCATCCTCATGCTGTGGCCAGGGACACCTTTCACTAAAACAGGTTGCTCAGTGATACTCTCTTTTGTGTGTGAGCTGTCAGTCCAGGCTTATGGGGATGGGGAAGGACGCAGAGCATTTACCTTGTGGTTCTTGGCCTTGGCTGTGGGACCTGGACCGCTCAGGCATTTAGAGCTGCCCTGAAATGAAATCAGTTGCAAGTTAAAGGTTTGCAAGCGCTGATATCTGCTGCCTTATCTCTGGCCACCTGCCACTACTTCATCTATAAGTAAATTAACTGTTTCATGTTATAGGTGTTTTGGTAATTTTGTTAAGAGACCATTTACCCAGGGCTGTCTAGTGCTGTAGTAGTGATTGTATTGGCATGACATAATTTAATTGTGCAGCCCATTGCATTTTCAAAGCTGTCAAAATAGCATCATTTTGGAGATTTCCTACCTCAGCCATGATATTACTTAGTTCACTCGCCCTGTCCTTGCTGCCTTTAAAAGACTAGGTCCAGTGTTTCCGTTAGGAGAGGGGTTTCTGCCAGAAAATATTTTAACTCTGCTGGTAAATGAACAGTTCATTAAACTTTGAAATTATTCAAAGCATTCAAGAGCCTGAGGCAATCATAATAGTTGAGGTTGCAAATGGCCTCCAGCTCTAAGGCATACCTCTATTATTTAGAAGGAGTACTGCTTGCAACTTTGCAAGATGAGGGGTTTCGTTTTTAAGTCATCCTTTGGTGATGACTTTTTTTGGCTTTTTTACATTCTTGCTTCTATTAAACAAATGTGTAAATTTATTCAAGTGTACTTTTTGAGGACCAGTTGTACCATGCCTCAGTATATTAATACACTTTCATGCAGCGGAGTCTGGAAACACTAAAATACCACAAAGCAGATTGTGTGTATTTCTGGTCTGCTTGGAAGCAGGAAGGTGAAATCTTTCAACAGATTGTTTTTTCTGAGACTAGTAGCCAAATGCTACAGATTTTCAGAGCTCACTTCAAATAAAAACTGCTCTAATTGAGGGCATGTTCTTTTTGGTGTTTTGTTTTTGTTTTTTTTTAGGCAGAACTTGATTTTAGAGTTCCATCTGTGTTTGGATTCATGGTCATTGGAATTGTGAAGGAAGCATGTAGTACTTTGGGAGCATTTTACAGTAAAAATACACTTATAATGATGTAGTATGTGGAAATAGATAATAAGGGATATAAAAAGTTGGGGTCCTGAAAGTAAAATAGCTGGTGATTATGGTGATAGCCCCCTGAAGAAATTTGCTTGCATTGAGGGCAAGTTCAGTGAGTCATGTATATCTGTAGCTAGACTGATGCTGTATCTCATGCTATCTGTCATGGTATGTTCTTTGCTTCAAAGAAAAGGAACTTTGAGCATATCTAAGGAATCCTGCTAAATATTTGGCTTATGTAAACATGGCATAGGCCTGCAACAAGATCAAGGACAACAGCAGGGGTGTCATGAACAAGTCTTGCCAGTGTTAACTACGGTGATTGCAAAGTATCAAAGGTGGGTTTTAGGGAATTCCATTATATTTAAGATGTTTACAAAGATTGTCAGAGAACAGCATTTTTCACTAAAGACAGGGGAAAAAGGTGATCTATATTTTAATAGGGAATAGGAGTGTGTTATGAAAGAAGTATTTCTTTGTCGTTAACATCGGGGAAAAAAAATAATGTTTTTCTAATGAATTTTGAAGGAGGGTAAACTTGACACCATGGTTCACGATCCCATTTTTGGAATAGTTGAACCTCACTGATGAGTAGGCATTTGTTACATCTTTTATCTTTCACTTCTGGAGAAAGCTTGATAGGGTTTTATGCACTGAGACAAGAATTACTACAAATTTGTATTCAGCAGATGATGAAATGATCTTGTTTCTTCCATTTTTCTGATACAGGAGATTAGCTTTGCTATTGAAGAAAAGTTAGTCTTGAATCTTCTGTCATTACACGTCAAGTTCCTTAAATCACAGAGAACAGTTTGTGTGCATCAGAAAGCTAGAAGCTGCCTTAAACTAAACTTTTCTAAATACTAATATCATTAACCCATAATTTTACTACAGTTTTGGTAACTTGCTTATTTGAGCTTCTGATTGTAAGATATAAGTAAAAACTAACCTTCAACATGTGTCAAGAAAATCAGTTTCTCTGGTGAGTGTGCAGAAGCATTTAAGCTCTAAATTCGTAATGGCATTTCACTTTCCCGTCTTGAAATGAGGAAAATTTCACACCTTGGAAGTAACGATTGTTTTATTCGATGTTTGTTTATAAACAATCACTGACCATAGGTTTTCTTTCTACATGTGTTTTGGTTTTTAGTACATTCTTAGTGCATTTGAAAGTCTTAGCTGTCTAGTAGGGGATAGGGTAGATAACGTATGGCAGTGATACAGGGCATTAAGCTGACCCAGAGAAATTCAGGGCTTTTAATGACCATGTTTAAGGATCCTCCTCTATCCGCCATTTACACGAGGAGTACAGCAAAAGTGAGCAAAGCCAGTTCAGCAAGCTTATGTTCAAGGACAGTGTATGTCCTTATTTTTTAACCAAAATCCCTGCTAAGCAGAGGAAACAGTATATTGATGTAGTGTTTTCTCTAGTCCACTGGAAATCTAAGGTGTCTATGTGACTATGAATTGTGAACTGAAATACAGTTATTGTGAAGCAGTACTGTTCATCTCTATCAGAGAGACATGGCAAGTAGAAATCATAGAAACTATCTGTTGACTTCTTGCTTGGTTTTGGGGAAGCTTTCCTGCTCATCATAATTCTATATTTATCATGTTTTTTCTATTTTTGTCATGTACTTTGTGAGCATCTAGCTCCACTATGTAATCATTACGGTGATAATAGTTTTAAGTCCTGTCTGAAAATAATGTCAGTGTGGAGTAGCTGGAAAAATGCAAACATACAAAGGTCTAAAAAGTTACTTTTGGTTTTCCCTCATCATTGTGTGAGATGTAAATGTGAAGGAAGGGAAATGTAATTTATTTTGATTATGTGGGAAGATGACTAGGGGTATAAAGATAACAGTACAGAAGTTACAGGGAAAAAAGTTGCTATTCCCTGGATGGAACATGGTCAACATATCCAATCTCCACTACACAATAAAATCTAAGGGGGCCTAAAGGGAGGGTAGAGCGAAGGGGAGACAAAAAAGCCAGGCTCTGTCAAAACCACTGCAGAGGAGGAAACTAGTTGGTACTTTCTAGCTAATAAGCTGCACAGCAAATGAAAACCAAGGGAGATAAAGGAAGATGTCCTGCTGTTAAATCAGCTACCATGATTTAACAGTCCATAACCAGCTGATTTAACAGTCTGCTTGGACTGACGCATGTCCCCATCCCAAGATAATCTCTGGCACTATCCTGAGATACCTGCCCCAGGTACAACCACCCCTCACCAGGTAAGATGTATGACTAAAGTTACTCAAGCTCCATCTAATGTAAAGAAATTGTATAGAAGTAAGTTAAGAATGGGGAGAAGTTAGAAGAAAGACTCCATCGTAACTTCTGGGATCAGTCCATGGGGACACCTACTGAGTAAGAACTATACTGTATGTGTGCTGAATGATTGTCTTGGATTAACTTTTATTAAGGATTAGAGCTTGTTAGTGTATTGCTTTTAATTAGTATATTGCCTTGAATATATTTTTGCAGCCAGATACTATCACTGGCAATTCTTGAACTAATCAAAATTTTATTGATAAACAGTATTATTCTGTAAACTGTTAATGTGAGTCTTCACACATTGCCTGCTGGCAACTGCTGGCAGTGGGTAAAGGTGTGGAGGCCCAGGAGTGGGGTGTCTGTGTTTGGCATGTGACCCTGCACAAACCCGTTGAACTGCCTCTCCAATCTAGTGAACTGCTTGTTGAAGGAACCCCACAATGGGATGCTGACAGACTAGTCAAGTACAAGAGTCTTGGCTTTTCTGAGGTGCTGACAGACTAATCAAACACTAAGAGCTTAGTGGAAGGAAGTCTCCCCTTTTCATGTGACAGCATGACATAAATTCTATTTCAAAAAAAGTTAAATGAGTAAAATAAAGTTTTAAGAAACAATTTTCCTGTATCAGCCAGAATGTGAATGAACAATGTGAATAGCAATAAATAAGCTGATTCATTATTAAAAGGTCGTCATAACGTGTCTCAAGGCAAAGAATTATTTAAATACAATAGAAAACCACATAAAGTCTCAATAAACAATATTTGAAAGTAACCTGTAAGTTGTCTTGGACAGCAGAAATTGTTAATGGTGGCCATGACACCTTTAAAATGGAACTATCTTAATAGTGTTTCTTCTGCTCCCTGTCCTGAAGCAGTAGTCATTGTAAAGAACTTTAAGGAGGAAGAGAAAAATCCTCTGTAAGTAGGTTTCATGAAATCCAATTGGTGTTTTGATACACAGATGAAAACTTCCTGACAGCCCAAGGGAAAATCAGTATTCATCACCATATGGAGTAATGAAGCATATTTTCATGCTGAATTTCTTATTTAGGAGACATTTTATTTGCAGGAATAATGTGGGAAAGGAAGCAAGTCCCAAATGGAAGCACAGAACTTGAAGCAGAGGCAGACTGACTCTGCTAGGGAACATTTTTCAAATTTCTAGAAATTACTTTGAAGTTCCACAGTCCACAGCAAAAAAAAACCAAAACCAAACAAACCCAAAGGTTGCAGACTGGGTCGAGATTACCAGAGTATTAAAGTACTGCATTAATTCCTTCAATTAGTCTAATATAGACAGCTGTTTAATAAAGCAAAATAGATTGTCAATTCAAATAAAATATACTCTGTACAGGTGATTTCCTGCACTATTTAGTTTCCTTAATTAACAAACACAAATATTATCTCTTGTCACTCTAAAGCCCTTAACTTCTTTATTTCTTCCTTATTTTCAAAACTACTGTGACAGGAAGAGTAAGACTTAAGTACTGAGCTGACCTGTTGTTTGCAGTTCTAGCTGTAGATTTGCTGTATGAAATGCAATCACTGAGCTTCTTCTTTTCCCAGATGCAAAATTGATACAGTCATCTGCACTGTTTTCATTCTTTCTTTGTTTACTTCTGTTTACACAACACTATGATAGCCTCAAGTAGGTAATTCTGTGGTGGTGCCAATGAACCTGTAAGATGGTACAGTGATAATTATAAATTACTTTGATCAAGCATTGTGTGGTCAGAAGGACAGGTAGAAAATGTGCACATCAGTGGTGGGCTGGCATCAGGTATTGGCAGAATTATACTGCTACTGGCCCAAGTACAGAGGTCAAAGGCTGGTCAGGAGAAGGCGGTCATTTGTGAGAGGAGCCCTTGTCCTGACTCTCCTGGATTATGTTTCATGCTTTGCAGGTCAGATGACAAATTTCTTTTCAGTGAGAAAGTTGCTTTTCTCTATTCATTATTAGGAGAATTACTGAGATGCTGCTCCTTGCTGATATCTCTAGGATGTGACACAGTGTGCCTGACTGTCCCCGTGTGGTGCTTGGCTTGTCTGGTGGCTTACTGTATTTTGAGTCTGGGATATCACTCATTCCCTCTCCTGCAAGGTGGACTGAGGATTAGCATAAACTGATCTTCCTCACCTTCCCCTTGGATCATTACATGGCTTCATCTGGTGACAAAGTATGTCCATTCAGCCATTCTGCAGTTGTTTGGAAAAAAAAAGCTAATTCAAATTATTCTTGTTATTAATTATGTAAGGCTAGTGTCAGTGTGGCAGCTGAGGGTTCCATGGGCCCTTTGCCAGTGCTGCACATTTGGTCACCTAACCTCTCTTTATTTTTCATGTACCTTTGTTGACTGTACAGTAGAGAGGTCTCTTGCCATTACTTTATTTACAGCAAAGATCAAGTGAAAGTTTGCTTGATCCTCCTTCCAAACTTCCACCTAAGTTAATTTGTGGGCATGATGGAATGGTCTTTTCCAGCAGTGCTATAATGGCTGTTAGCAGTCCCCAGCACTCCAGGATTGATTATATGATATCATCCTATTAAGTTTATCACAGCTCAGCTATAACACTTTGGCAGCTATAAAATCAATATGGAGAAAACATTTCGATAAATCAGCACTTGAAAGAATGATAAATAGATGTTCATTGAAACAGAAATAAACTTTAAATACACTGAAAGTAAAATGATCCTTACAGAAATAAGGACTGTGAGCTTACTTCAGATGAGAAATTATTGGAAGGTGGCAAGTAAAAGGACCTGGGAGTACACAGTATGTGAGGACAGATGATGTGCTGTAACAGAAAAAGGTGAGATGCTCTGCAGATGGGTGAGTAAGGGAGTACTAAATATGAGCAAGGATGTGATTTGTCTTTTCACAGCACAAGCTAGAATGATGATACTGACTGATGAAACTGGTATATGGTGCTGAATTTTCAGTAACTTCTTTTAATGTTGTGATACAACTGATGCTCTAAAAAGGGGAAAAAAAGGTCTGACACTTTTGAGGGCAGATGAAAATTCATTGTAGTGGGAGAAGGATCAGGCTGTTTAATACTTTAAGATCAAAGAAGAAAGGAAAGGAGAAGTGAAATGTGACAAAAATACATAGAAATCAAACAGGAGGAAAAAGAATAAAAACTGAACAGCCACACACTGTTCACCAGACTAGTGGTGCCCAGGAGCTGGAAGCTGAAGTCTGACAAGTTTGTCTTGGAATTGGATGTTTTTGTTGTTTTTTCCCCCCAGCCCCTCCCCATTGTAATGTGGTGGTCAAACACTGGACCTAATTACCAGGGAAGCTGTAATTCTTTCCATAATGTGACTGTTGTTTTAAATCAAAACTATCTGCATTCCTGGAAGATTAAGTCTTGCAAATGCACATTTAGTGGATTCAGTGCAGGAGCAACTGTGTGAAAGACTAAAGCCTTTGGTCTTACAGGAGATCAGGGTAATTGAGTCAAGGTCCTAAAAGGGTAAAATTTGAGCTAAGAGTTAAAAGCAACTTGTACTGATTAGAATGCAAGGTAGAAAACCAAAAGATAAGTTAATGATTATTAGATGCTTAAGCTAGAGCTAAGTGATGTATTACTTGCCATTATAGTCTTGTTTTAAGTTTTGTTTATAGAAGGAAACAGGATAAATGAACTGTCATCAAAGCAAATTGAAACTAATAGAATCAAGAATAGCGCCTGGGTTTCATAATAATTAATAAAAAGTAGGGGATCTTGGGCTGCACCAGCAGGTCACGAAGGCCTGTCGACAGCGAGAAGGTAAAGAAGTCATTGTGAGGAGGACGTTCCTGACTTTGTCTGTCATGACCACTGACCCAATTCGAGACCACCGACCCAATTCAAGAGAGAAACTGCACGTGTGAAAGACTAATGATCTCATTTTAATACAGAGTGGGGAATGGGAGGTGCTGGGGTCATACATATGTAAGGAATGTAAAACTTGAATAAACAGGGAGTGAAGAACCTTGTACTTGGCTGGCACGTCTTTAAGAGGTGACTCCCGTGCCACCCGCTGGCATAATAAACATACCACTTTCTAACTTTTAATTAGTTAGAGATTTTTTGTCCGTAAATATTGTGATTTTAACGACTCAGTAATGAACTAATATCTCTTCTCAATTTATCTGCTGTTCAGGGCCAGTATGACCTTTTCTGTCAAGTCAGCTCTCTACCCTGCCCCACACAACTTGTGGTTCAGGTGGGTTTTAAAGTACAAGCTGATTAAAGGAATCTCTCAACTCTGTCTAATCTATCTTTTTGTTGTTATTGTTGCTACCTTTTTGCTTGTAGTGGAATGATAAAACTAACTATATATATTTTCTATTTTCTCTATTTATTTGAGTGGACAACACATTCTACTCGTGATTAAACAGTACTACCCTGCTCACTATGGTGCATAGTAACTTCATGAAGTAGTTCCTACTTGTGTTTTTGCATAGTTTGCATGGACATAGACACACACATACATGTGTATACGTATTAAAAATATGTATGTAAAAATAAATATGTGAAAAGAGGAAGATGCTTTAAAAAACCCCAACAAAATAAATACTGGTAGACTGTAGGTGGAAGAACAAATAGTAAATCTCTAACTTCACTTTTAACTTGACTACAAAGTAACAATACTTTCTACAGATTTAAAGAATTGGTATGGCTGCCACTTCTCTCAATGATGCAATTTTTGAATTCCTGCTGTTCTGTGCTCTGCTCTAGGAGGCTTTATATTTCTCTGAACACCAGGTGCTGGGCATTTAATCCTTAAAACCAAGCTTTGAGTGAGACGTGGGGAATATTATGAAAGTCACTATTTCAGATGTTTTTGTGCACCAGTGATCCCTTTCACTGTTGTCCTCCCAATTTTGGGATTATATGTTAATCTCAAAGCAAAATTCATATTAAACTAACAAGTTTCAAGGACAGTAGCAAATTTTTATATTTTATATCTGGGCAATGCTTTATGTGTTCACTCAAAGCTTTTTTGAACTGTTCAGTGGCCATGAGCCTGGTGTTGTAGACTAGATCCTTGGCTAGACTTTCACACTTTCATCATTGAGGTCAATTCAACCACAAAGCTTTGTAGTAGCTGAAGATGCAACCTCTCACTAAATCACAGAATCATAGAATGGCATGGGTTGGAAGACACTTTAAAAATAAAGCTGTCTGCTGTGGGCAGGAACACCTTTCACTAGATCAGGTTGCTCAAAGTCCCATCCAACCTGGCCTTGAACACTTCCAGGGATGAGGCACCCACAACTTGTCTGGGCAACCTGTTCTGGTGTTTCACTATCCTCTGAGTAAAGAATACCTGTGGGAGGAGCTGGCCTTTCCGTGCATCCCTCCAAATTGCTTTCCTCACTGAAATATCTATTGTAATCTGTGCCACATGGCAGCGGAGACAAAAGCACTCAAATGGGTTTGAGTCCTTAGCAACCATGGCTAAATTTCTGATACCCTGGAGATATAGTGCAAGAAAAAAAGGTACATAATTTCATATTTCATATAATAGCTTATTGAATCTATATCACTAGTATTATATTGCTTGTTTGGTCCTAGTTTGATTAGGTTTGCGAAAAGGGGGCATGCAAATGGCATTTATTGGAAATTTGTGAACTGACTTGAAAAAATTTGAGTTCTAGCACACTGGAGCATTTTCTGGTCTGCATACAAAGCTGGTCGTTTGGCAGGAGTTCTGGTATTCTCCATCCAAAAAGGCTTTTCTTATGCTTATGTTTCCTATCAAAATATGCATTTCTAGAGAACTTAGGTATTACTAATTTGGATAGCAAACGACTGGGTTTTTTAGTAAACAAGAAGTCAATATTTATTGAAAATCTCCTATCTTTTGGCTCAGTATTTGTAAACAGCTTGCAAATACAAATAGCAAGAACTAATGGAACTCCACCTTTCCTTCAGCAATCTGCCCAGTGGCAAAGCATATCTTATGGAACTTAATTTTCATTTTATGCATCACTAGAGATCACCCCTAAAATACAATTTTCTGGACAAGTCCTTGGGGATCAAACCTACCAAATTCCACCACCTAACCAGAAGTAACTTTGATGACCTGACAAAGCCAGTGTATGTTGATTATGGCAGACTTTTTTGCATTCAGATAGGAAAATAATGACAGTGGCTTTTGGCTATAGCATAAACAAAGATTCATCTTTTGTTTTCTCCTTCATTAGCCTAGTGAATTTAAATGTGACTGTTCCTGCTGTGACTATATGGCTTGTGGTTCATTACTGCAAGAGGGTTTTTCTAATTGATCACATGTATGCATGTCACAGCTAAATTGGTATTTGTAGGAAACTGTTATTTCTCTATGTCACTTCATAAAAAATTATGTCAGGGTCTATATCATCCATTGCTTCTAAATATTACATTGTGCTAATAACCAATCACTTTTCAAACTAGCAGATAACTTTTTTTTTTTAATTTGGGGTAATAAAGATAACCAGATACTTCTCTATTAATTTGCACTGTGGCCAGATATGTCAATTTTTCATTCTGTTTGTCTGGGGTGTTTTGCTTGCTTCACTTTGGCTTTGAAACTTTTTGGGTTTTTTGGACATATGGATATTATACACTGAAACATCAATAAACCCTCATAGACAGAAAGAGCTTCAGTGTCCTTAACCTGATTCCCTTTATGCAGATGGGTTGAATATTGATTGGTGTAGCAAATAGAGCTAGGAAGACTCTAAGCCCAGTGGTTCTGTGGTTAGCTGGGAGATAAGGAGGCATCCATCCCCTCATCTGTGCTATTCAACACTTTCTTTGCATTAAGGAGTCAGTAGAGCAGCACAGAAAGCTGTGCTTCTCTGGCAAAGATCTGATACCCAAACCAGTGGCCTATGAATCCCTTTTCTCCCTTTCTTGGATCAATAAATATTTGATTCATCCCTGTGAAGGGGTTTAGCTTTGGTAGAAAAGATTGATACCACTCCCTTTCTGACCTCAGACTGTCCTGTATCTGGAGGTTTAAACATTTCTTGTGGTAGGTGGCAACTTCAATAAGAGGAAGGATGGAACTGAGCTCCTCTGCCATATATTCTGTCACTGGTTTAATGCTTGCAGTAAGAGGGACAAGAAGATAAGACAGAACAGCACCACTGTCATCTCTTTCTCTGGCACTCTTCCACCAGATACACTTTCAGATGTCCAAGCATATTGCAGATATGGGTCCTGAAAAAGAAGTGTGTTCCAGAGAGCCTGGTTTGGCCAGAGCTGAATTTATACACTGATGAACACTGTAAGGACCTGTGTGGCTCTTGGAAACACTTCAAGCAGAATTTTACCTGCATGAAGACTCTTAATATGGAAAATTTAGATTTTTGACTGACTTTGCAATTGAGTACTAGCTGAGGAGCACCATCTGTGTGGATTCAGTTCGGTTGTTTGAACCTCATTTCTCTGCTAAGAGAACTTCTATCTCTGCCTGCTCTAGAGGGAAGAGGAAAATGAGACAGCAATGTCAAGACTGGCTTTGGTTCTATAGTGCACAACAAACTGCACTCTAGTTTGGGGGGTGGTGTTATACTAAAATAACTATGTAATTCTTTAGTAGCTATAGTTAAATGTGGTTTTAATCTATTTGCAAATTTCTGAGCCATGGGAGGAGAGATTTTATTGAAGCTTCAGACTGGGGATAGAACTCAGCCTAAACTTAATTGATAATTGACCAGGGAGGGATGTAACAAGTTTGTAGGAGCTAGAGTCACTTTAGAGGGAAGACTAAAAGCAGATGCTGTGTATGAAGTAAGGATTTAGGAAAAATGTCTTCACTTGAAGCATTGGTGCAGCATTGGAACAAGCTGCCTAGGGAAGTGGTAGAGTCACCATCCCTAGAACTGTTCAAAAAAACAAGTAGATGTGATACTTCGTGGTACGGTTTGGTGGGTATGGTGGTATTTGGTTGAAGGTTGGATTTGATGACCTCGGAGGTCTTTTACAGACTTAGTGATCTGTGGTTCTACAGCTTCAGAAAGGCTGTTTGAGTGCAACACAGAGATGAGTCCAGTGTGCACAAACAGTGAAGAAAAATTCTTGCTTTTCCAGTACAGCTTGAGCAAAACCTTCACAAAGTCAGAAGGGCAGAGTCAAACAGGAGGATCCAAAAAGGATAAACTGGAACTTTGCTGAGCAGGAATTCCCCTTAGATTTCCTTTTACTTCCTTAGGGTTACTGCCTCACACTATTGTATAATGTGCATTATCTTGGCAAAACCCATTATTCTTAGTGTGAATAATGTTCAGGATGCTATCATTCAGTATTTGCTTTGTAACAGTATCACTATCAAAGCTCAGAGAAGTAATAGTTTTAAGTTTTCTCATATGGGGGAAGGACCAGTTCTGCTGTCGTAGCTGTAAATTTAGAGGATGTAACACATCTACTTATACTCATTTGACATATCAAGCAGAGGAATTATTGGAAAATATTCATACTAAACACTGATCTTGTTGTGATCATTTAGTTAAATGCTTGTACATTTCCTTTTGGGATAGGAGTGCTGAGCTGAATTACATGTTTTATGATAACAGCCATCAAGCAGATAGGCAGATGCTGTTTATGTTTACAAGAAAAAGCTTGAAAATATTCAAAAAATAAGTGGAATTCATTCTCTGAAACTTTTTTTCGTTTCTAGTTAAGTTTAGTATCCAACTGGTTGGGGTATGATGAGTTATTTGTATCTTATGAAAAATTAATATGATTAATGCATTACATGTGGTACATGTGAACTGTAGAGAAGGGAAATATAATGTTCATCTGTAGCAGAGTGCTGTTTGGAAATTTAGAGTGCCAGCTATCTAATATTTTCTCTGCTTTACTCCACAACAGCTCATGTTTGTAACCTTCCCTACAGAAAATAATATGATGTACTCCATTCCCCCTGCGCTTTCCAAGCAGAAGCCAAGTGGGTAGGGTTTGAATAGTGAAACTGTTGTTGCCCGCTAAATGAGAGATCACACACAAGTGAATTCATTTGGACTTTTGCCTAATACTTAAATAACTGGTTTTAAGAGGTTTTTTTTTTGCTGGGGCAATGTGGAGTGTCATGATATTTAATGATGCAACTGGACAAGACAGATACTAGAGAACATGCAATATATAACTTAGATTCTGGACAACAGAGGAGAAGACTTACCTCCAAATACTGCCACAGCCAGTCTATATAGTCTAAACTCGTGTGTGTAAGACTTTAATAAAATGTGGCAGCTTATATCTCCTGATGCATACTACCAGCTAAACACACTTCTTCAAACTGGTTTGCAGAGAGCTTTTATTTAGCAGAGAATCAGACCAGAGACATTGATTCCTGGTGGTTGCAGTGCTCTGATTTCCTTCACCAAGGCAAGAAAATAAATTATACTGGAGCTTGGGAGCATAACTATGAGACAGTGGCAAAAATATCGCTGTAAGTCCTTTCAAATTTGTGACATCCTTATATTTTGTATGTTGCCTTCTGTTACCACCTCCTGGGTTGTCTTTCTATCTCTGGTGTGATGGCACATTAGTATTATGTAAAGTAATATTTTAAAAGTCTTAGGTGTCATATTTTTACAATAAACAGTTACATGTATGCTTGTATAAAAACATGCATTATGTAAATATTCATATATTTAAGTGAAGTTGTATTGATGTGATCCACATTTCCTTTCCTACAGGAGAATACTGCTTGAGTCATGTGACTTTATCGAACCAGGATAGCTTAGCAAGCTTTCTCTGAAAAACGTTTCATGTGTTTTGAAAAGGATTATAAAATATGCACATTATCAACTGTGCAAAATTTTTTGTTAAGCACACATTTCTCTGTACTTGGAGGTGATCAAGGATGTGTAATTATTCTTTGGAATAATAGAAACTGATCAATATTTTCTTGAAACTGACCTGAAGTAAAAATTTTACTGTTTAGGTGTTTAAAAAAGTAAAATTAAGGGCTACTTACGCATGCAAATTCATGTATAATTAAATGCCACAGCACTTCCTTGGAAGTCAAGAGATTTTGAAAGTAAATAATAACATAGGCTAGACTCTTATCGGCAGCAAATCACAGCAAGTCACTCTTCTGTTTTCTGCAGGCTTGTGAAAGTATTCATGACCCTTGCTGGCTCCCCAGGCTTCCTTGTATTTGATGTGCTGTATTTTTGCAGAATACAAAAATCTCTTATTTTGCTGCAGTGTTTTTCGGAAACATCTTTTTGACTTTCTGGAGTTTGCAAACAGCTTCTACATGTAAATTAAATGGTAATCACCAAATTGTTTCTTTTTTAACAAATGAGAAATTCAGTTGCACCTAATAGCGAGTCAGGTCACACCTGGTGTTTAAAGCTTGCCTTTGTGTGTTTGTCTGTTGTAAAACAGTGTAGATTACAGAGGGGAATACTTCAAGTTACATTAGAGCGTTGTTTGCCCTATTTGAGTTCTTGAGTTCATTTGTGTAATAACTTACTCCTATGGTTTCCAGTGAACTTGGAAAAATGGCATCCCATTTTGCCTTGTTCACCAATTTGATATATTATTACAGCCGCAAAGAGATACTGTTCTGTCAAAATCCTCTTTGCTCTACAAAAACAGATCCTGACCCAGAGATACTAGAGTCAAATAAAGATTTTGAAACAGGCTGTGGCACATTTTTCTCTTTGGCTTGGCTCAGAAAGAGCACACAGTTTTCCAGCATCTTCTCCTTTCTCTTTTTATGGATCACATCTGAAAGAGTCCATGTGCCTAGCCAAATCTCACCTGCTGATACATGACACTGTTCCTGTTTTATTTGGATTAGCTTATAGTGACTGGCTGGGAATTTTGGTGCATTCAGTTGCAATTACAGTTTTTTTCTACAGAACGGGAATAGTAGACAACTGACAGGACGAGATCATGAAATAAACTGTACAGATAAATAATATATATTAAATCAGTTCTTAATAAACTTTTCTTTCTCTGAAATTTTTATCAAATGAAAATACTGAAATGAATGCTAATGTCTGTGTTATTGTGTGGGCTTTTAAATGTACTGATCTCTAAACTAACACCACAACTGATTTTCATATTGGAGGATCATCCAAGGAAACACTGACAGATTTAAGTAAAAACAACGGCATATACGGAGACTGCTAGAATCATGAGCTCTCCAGTTCTCTTAACTTTTAACTCAAGATCTAAGGCACTTAAAAATAGTAATATTATGATTTAATTCAGTGAGAAATTATAGCATGCTGCAAAAAATACTTGGTGAACTTCTAGGAACTCATACTGAAATTGGCCAGATAGAAACTCTCTAACACAGTTTTGAGTATTAGAAAGCAGGTGTTCTCTTTTGCAGCATGCTGGTCACTTGGGGGATCCTTCCTCTAATCAAGTACCCCAAGTGTCAGGTAAACAGAGTTTTTATCATACACACTGATTACATGTTCACTGGCTACCCCTGCTTATTTGATGTATTACTTCATTTTACACCCCTTATTGGAAGTCTTAGGGTTCTTTGGGGTCTGTCTTTAATGTTTGGTGTCCTTTTTAGGGGGCTGTTCCTCAATCCCTGCTTTTGAGTAAGTGCAATGTCGTTGTTTTGCATAACTTCTTCTTTGTCAGCCTGCAGAGCTGAGCAGGCATCCTGCTTGTCTTTTGCATGACTTTTGTTTGCCTCAGTTACATCCTTTATCTGTTTCTCCAAGGCTGTGCTGTCCTGTTCTGCTGTCCTTATCAGAGTAAAATGCTTCTCTGTTCTACTGTCCTTATCAGAATCATGTGTTATACTGGGATTCAGGATATCTAATACCCCATATTTTTAAGACAGCCTGTGCTTAAAGACATTAATTAAGAAAACCCTGTGAAGACATGTTAAGAAAATAATTACTTCTGTAAGAAGCCAGTCTGTCTGAGCAGCAATGTGTCTGGATTTGAGTTGACTAAATATTAAACTGATGATTGTGCAGGAATGCCTGAACACTGTAACAACTGAAATTGTTGTAGTTATATTTGCACAACTGTCTGTTTTATAAATAATATCCTGGGATGTCTTGATGTTACATCTATTTGGTTACTCTTTAATTATTAGGCTGTTATGCTCTTATGGAAGATGCAGACAATTTTTCCTGGCAAAAAAAAAGCTTCCTTTAAAAATGACCTCACCAGGGAATTATCAGCAAAAGTTACAGAAAAAAATTTTATTATTATTAAAATCTTTGTCTTGCCTATCTTTTTGAAACAGCATTGCATTGTAGGAGTTGGTACGGTTAAACTGACTTTGTTTTAAATATTTTTCCCTGCGTGGCACACACATTATTTTTCTGGTTGCATTGTAAGTTCTGATTTTTAATAAATAAGTGGAATTTTAAAAAAAAAATATTTTTCTATTATTATTCACACTCCACAAGAATTTCATTTATGCAGCAGTGTGGCTTTCAGTGAGAATGGCTTTCTACAGCTATTACTGCAAGCTTACCACTTTCTGGTCTGACCTTGTTCCTCAGAGGAACAGGTAACATCAGGTTTTAGTCTTTGGAAGGACAATCAAGAAGAGGGTATGTTTATTCACATGCATTATTCAAAACAGAAAAGAACAATTTCAACCCAAGTCTTCTGTGACCTGAACCATTACTGCATTCAGATACATTCAGAAGTATTTTGTTTGTAGAGTGCTGTCCATCTATTTGCTACTGTTGCACTACCACAAGTAGTGATCAGCTGGCTCGTGGGAAAGGAAGAAATTAAGTGGGAAACAAGAAGGCTGTATTGTCATGAAAATGCTTTTAATTTTTTTTAAAAACAAGATTCAGTAGTGTGTCCAGAATGTAAACACCATGACAATAGCAGGAACTGCTTTGAGATGTCTGCAGTGATGTTCAGAAACCTGTTCTTAGGTGAAAGCATCTTCCCCCGTGCTAGTTACCTATGATTAGGGCAGTAGTATATGAACCAGTACAATGATTGTTACCTGAAATTCTGGTTCAACTCATCACATCTGAGTGGGATATGAGTATTATCAGATCTTGTTTTATGAGAAACCCTGAAATACAATTAATGACCATTCCTAGGGGAAAGGCTTAGGCTCAGAATAAGTTAGAGTGATGTACAGACACATATTTCTGTAAGTAGAAGAGGGTAAAATATACCTAGGTCTTTTGTGTACTTTTAAACTTTCTAACTTGTAAGACACTTAAAGCAGTTCTCTGTAAATACCAGATATCTCCTGACGTGTTGTGTGCATAGCCACAACAGAGATGGGGCTGGGAACCCTTACCATTGCCTTTAACAGTATGGGACTAAAACCATACTGTCATTTCTGAAAAAGGGAGTGGGATACTTTCTCAGCCCCAGTATTTTTTTGTAGCTCATCAGATCTTTTTTGCTTGAATTTGCTAAAGAGCATTACTCTTTTTAATTTAACACAGTGACTTCTTTCTTGTACTGTGGGTTTGTTTTGTTTGTTTCATGTTTTTGCAAAACAGTACAAGGTTCCCCCAAGTGCTGAATTGGAGGATTGACATTACTAATGATGTTGAAATTGGTTATTTATGAAAATAAAGTATTTAAGTTTGAAGATGCAGCTGTAATGGATACCCTGGGAACTTTAGTATCATTTGTACAAATCCATGAAGGTGCATATATTTTGTTACTAAAATTTTTAGAGCTGTAGGAACCCAAGTGAAGAAAGCTGTCTTTCAGATAAATGTGTAAAAATCCCTGTATGCATAAGCATATTCTTGGGGTTCCAAAGCTGTCCCAAAAACCCAAGACTGACAAACATTCTGCTTTATAACCCTGACAGAAAAGCTGAGATGGGACTCATTTTCCTTTGCACTCTTTGCAGTTCTCCTCCTGGTTTGCATAAGTTTTGTAGTGCATCAATAGTGTCATTCTCTTACAGATGAGGTGTATGAATGAGAGACGCAATATCAGATATGGTTGCAAAATACAAAACTTTATGAAGTCAAATGCAAAAAAATGAGACAGTAAAAGCTCTATTACTCAGCATATCCAAATATACTACCTCATTGTACAAAACTCTCCATTTAATCAATTTAGTGGAATTTTTAAGATAATCTGTAAAAAAGAAAACTGTGGTAAATATATACAGAGGAGCCTGGCATATTGCCTCTTGGATCTCAGGGAGTCTTAATGGTGTTGTTCCACAGCTACTTTCAAATCCCATGGTAAAGCGTAGGTGTATTACTGACTCTGTGTATCTTCCTTAAATAAAGGGAGAACTCTTCCCATCCCAGCACTGAGACAGGTTTTGTGGCACATTTTCTGCATTGCTGTTGTTTTTCTGGTAAAGCATAATAACTTTGGGTGGTTGGGGTATAAAATTTACTATGCCCTTAAAGCTTTTAGTTTGACATACTTTGCAAGCATACATCTGGACTATATAGCTTAGACAAAGCACTCTAACATCTCTGCTGGCCAGTTGTGGTTGTAGCAGGAAGTCTGGGTTCTGGGAGAATTTTAGTTTTTATAGAAAAAGGAGGAAATATGTTGTGAGTCCTTCTGAATCAAGGGCATCCAAGAATGAACTGAGTGGAACAAATGTAGAAGAATGCGTACAAGTAGCATTTGCCACCATCCTCTGGTTATTCAGCTTGGTACAATATTGCTTGTGGATAGAGGATGCGTTTAGTGCATGTGTCCGCTCCTTTGTCATTGAATTTTGGCTCAAGGCATCAAAAAGGAGGGAAAAAAGAATAAAACTGTCTCTAACCAGTTCCCTTCTGCTTTCTGCTTTGCAGCTGTTGGTGAGATTACCTATGGTATATGGTGAGAAAGGGCCTGCCTTCCTAATTATTTTTCTCTACTCTTTTTTTGTTTATGGTTTTAATTAGCTTTAGGCACAAGAAGAACAGACATGAAAAAAGAAACAGTTATAAGCAAAAATAATCCTTTATTTAGACCCTAGAAGAGTGTAGGAGGTGGTGTCTTTGCCCTCCCCCTACACTCACAGAATCTTTTCCACGGCAGGTATTCTATAAAAGGCCAGTATGTAAGGCAGAAAAAAATTTTCTTGTTGCTTAGCTGCAAGCTGTCACACCTAATCAGTATGAAGAAACCTTAAACAAACTAGCCCAAATATAAGGGAAGAATTTTCAGTCTTTTCATATAGTCAAAACCAGCCAAAGCAATTAGATTTTGTGATGGCAGAAGATTGAATCTCTTATCAGGATCAGAAAAGATAGCTTTCCTGCCTTCCGTAATCTAGGACTTATCATGTTCTGTTTTGTGCATTACAATTATTGTAAGAGCTTATATTGTCTTCTTCCCTGTATTTTATATGAAAACAGTATTATATGGAGTTCCCCATATGAAGAGCTTCCTGGTAAGTGTGTTATGTGAAGGGCTTTGAATGAAAAATAACCAAAATTTTACTGCAAAATTAAATAGAATTCCAAAAAGCACTCTTTTAAAGAGAACAGAAGTACATGAATCATTCAAGTAATTTAGCTGTTCTTGCGGAGATTTCTCTTTCTTGCAGTTTTGTCCTGGGTACCTGGATTTCAGTCTCAGAATCTGAATCATAGACTCGTTTGGATAGGAAGGGATCTTAAAGATTGTTTAGTTCCAATGCCCCGGCCATGGGCAGGAACACCTTTCACTAGACCAGGTTGCCCAGAGCTCCACCCAGCCTGGCTTTGAACACCTCCAGGGATGGGGCATCCACAATTTTCCTGGGCAACCTGCTCCAGTGAACCTGCTCCCCACCCTCACAGCAAAGATCTTCCTCCTGGTATCTAATCTAAACCTACTGTCCTTCAGTTTGAATTCATTCCTCCTTTTCCTGTCACTACATGCTCTTATAAAAAGTCTCTCTCCATCTTCCTTCAAGGGCTCCCTTTCAGGTGCTAGAAGGCCACAATTAGGTCATACTAAAGCCTTCTCTTTTCCAGGCTGAACAATCCCAAGTCTCTCAGCCTTTCCTCATAGGAGAGGTTCTCCACCCCTCTGATCAACGTGGTGTCCCTTCTCTACGCTCGCTCCAACAGTTCCATGTCCTTCCTGTGCTGAGACCCCAGAGCTGGATGCAGCACTGCAGGTGGGCTCTCACTAGAGAAGAGGGGCAGAATCCCCTCCCTTGACCTGCTGCCTGCGCTGCTTTGGATGCAGACCAGGACATGGTTGAGTCCTATATCAGAATTTTAAAATTCATTTTCTCTTTGAATTGAAAACCAATGAGACTATCTCATTCGTTGTACAAGGTAAATTTGGTATGATTTATGTATTTATTTTGAAGATGACTCTGCCTCAGCAGCAGTAGTCGTTCTTAGAGTCCCTCCAGGGGTTAGTGCCCTGGGAGTGGATGCCTCTGGGCAGCCTGAAGGGTCACTTGTTCACAACAGAATTGCTCAGATCTTTGTGGTGAAATCCTGAGACACAAAGCAGTCTATGCCTGGGATCATGCAGCAAGTAATAAGCAGAGATGAGAGCAGAATAAAGACCTCCAGACTTTCGGGCATGTGTTTTAACTACTAAATCACTTCTCCTGCAGGAAGCCAAGGAAAGTGTGGCCTTTCCATTTGGTACCAAATCTGTATTCTCCCTGGCATCCCTACTTCTGTATAGATTTATGTGTCATACCTTCAGCATTCATACTCTTCCATACTCCTACCACTTTTATCCTGTTCTTCTTCCATGTCTTAACCGGGGTCTTTTCCTTTGCAATATCCAGTACCACTCAGTACTCTCTGCCTGTAGTGATGCAAGGGGATGCTTGGCCTTTCTTTGAACCTCTGGCTCATGCTGGCTCCACGGTCAGGTTTCTTTTCTGTCCATTGTAGGTCTTCATAACCCTTGTATTCTCTCTCATAGTGATGCAAGACTCATCTGAAGCTTGCTTGAATTCTCACATATACGTCATATCATACCATATAAAAATTCAAGTCCCTCCTGATCAGCTACTCTGCTAATACTTATGAGGCTACAAAAATTCAGAAAGAATAGACAGATAATTTTTGGTTTGATTTCTTTGTGTGTCTAAAATTTATCTTATTAGGTCCACTTTTTTTCTCTACCCTGTTCTTCCCCTTTATCTCTCTCTGTGACTTCTAAGATTCCTATTTTTTAGCTCCTGCCCATGGTGGTCTTTCAAATCCTCCTTTCATTTGGAAGCAGCAACTCCTTCCAGTCAAATTACACTGAGAATAAAACCAGCTCCTGAGACTTTTCGATAAGATAAAGATTTGGCAATTGACATGCTGTCTTAATGTATAGTTCAAGAGTGAATGTATATACCATAAGTACCACTGCAACTTCATTTTTTTCTCAATGCAGTGGTGAGAAGAGATGTGCTATAACTCAGGCTGAAGCTAAAAACATGAAGTGCATGGAGGAAATTTTTAAAATATTCCTCTTTTCTTTGAAGCAATACGCATGGAGTCCCAGACTGACTGTAACTGATCTTCTAGCACCTTTTTCCAAATAACTTGAACCCTCCTACTCTTGATTCTTTAAACTGGAGCTCTTAATGCTCCTCCTGCATTACAGGTAGTGCATTTTCCTTGTCTGCGTGAGATGCTCTTTAAGCCCAGCCTTCTACTCTGTGCTTCAGCTGGTCTATGTGGTGCGGTGGGTTTCTTCTCCTGCTGCCTGTAGCCTTAAAAAGACCAAACGATTCTGCAATTATTAGTTTGTTTACATTATTAATTATTTTTAAAGATTAATGTAAAGGTAGTGTGCGTTTGTGTCTGCATCTTTTTTCTGTATGTATATATAGAAAACAATATGTAGAAGAAATCTAAGTCAAGCAGCCCTGTTTGACAAGCAAACTGTTTGTTTTCCATCCTCACACTACAGTTCCTGCAGGAATGCTTGCTTGGTTAAGTGTCACCAGGGCATCCCATGGATCTGCAGTTGCTTGCTCTTTGGAAACTAATGGACACTGTTGCAGTTGTCTCTTTAAATCAAGCATTGACTGCGTGCTATCGTGTGGTTAACAGCCAAGGGCTAAAATTCACTAGTAGCTTACAAAAAAGGGAATTATAACAAGACTGAATGCCTAATCAAGCACAAATCACCTAACTTGGAGGGACATAGAGTTGATGGATGGACTGCTCAGTGGATAAAGAACTGGCTGGATGGCTGCACGCAAAAAGTTGTGGTCAAGAGCTCACTGTTCATGTGGAGACCAGTGTCTATCAGGGGTTGGTACTGGGGCCGATACTGTTCAACATCTTTGTCAGCAGCATGGTGTCTTAGGTTACAATGTAATATGTAACCAAAAGTATGTATTCTATCACCATCTGTTAAAACCAGGTGGGGCAATGTTCTTATCTCTTCCATGACACATCCCTAATAACTCCCTCCAGACGGATGTCTTTCTGTTAATGGGCCATCTAGCCTCACTGCATGTCTCATAAAATTACATCATCCCATTGTGAGATGCTCCGCCCAGGGGGAGGAACCAAGCATTCCTGGATATGATCTGAGGTTTGGAACACCACAGTCAGCCCTACCTACTGGATTTCCACAGGACAAGAGCTACCACTGGACCTTCAGGTGAAGACCAGACCCTTCTACAGGATCACCGCTTCAACAGAACCACTTCATCTGGACTGCTACCACCACCTGACTAACAGGGTGTCAGGTTTCATCCCCACTCTGTCAGTGTTCTTGTACTATTGCATTTAATTTTCTATTCAATTTTAATTCTGACTTGCGATCTCCCACTGGTTTGTTTTCAACAGTGGCATTGAGCGCAAGTTCACTGACAACACAAAGCTCTGTGGTGCAGTCAACACTCTGGAGGGAAGGAATGTCATCCATAGGGACCTGGACAGGTTAGAGAGGTGAGACTGTGAAAATGTCATGAAGTTCAACAAAGCAAAGTGCAAGGTCCTACAACTGGGTTACGGCAATCCCAGACACAACTACAGGTTGAGTGGAGAACTGACTGAGAGCAGCTGTGTGGAGAGACTTGGGGGTGATGGTTGATGAAAAACTCAACATGACCTGGCAATATGCGCTCACAGTCCATAAATCCAAGCAAATCCTGGTCTGCATGGAAAGCAGGTTGAAGGAGGTGATCCTCTCCCTCTACTTTGCTCTTGTAAAACCCCACCTGGAGCACTGTATCCAGCTCTGGTCTCCCCAACATAAGAAGGGCATGGAACTATTGGAGCAAGTCCAGCAGAGGCCACAAAGTTGATAAGAGGACTAGAGCACCTTCCCTGCAAAGACAGGCAGAGAATGTTGGGGCTGTTCAGCCTGGAGAAGAGAAGGTTGTGTGGAGAAGGGGGCCTACAGGAAAGCCAGAGAGGGATGCTTTGTCAGGAAATGTAGTGACAGGACAAGTAGTAATGGGTAAAAACTGAAAAAAGGAAAATTTAGGCTAGATATGAGGAAGAAGTTTTTTACTGTGAGAGTGGTGAGATACTGGAACAGATTACCCAGAGATGTTGAGGATGCCCTATCCCCAGGAGTGTTCAAGGCCAGATTGGATACGGCCTTGAGTATCCTGGTCTAGTGGGAGATGTTCCTGCTCATGGCAGGGGAGGGTGGAACAAGATGGTGTTTGAGGTCCCGCCCAACCCTTAGCACTCTATGATTCTATGAAATCAGTCTTGGTTTTGGCTTTTTTTTTTTATGATATCCAACAAAGTAACTCCTGGGAATCAGAACTCCTGAAGATAAATAGATAGCATGAAGCTTCAACCATGAAGCTCACATGACATAATCAAACCCTCAATAGCCTTGTGGTCCCTAATAAACCTAGTGAATTTTTAGAGACATCAAAGTGGTATATTCCCTCTGGGGGAAAACAGTTGAGAAGGGCTGCATTGAGGATTACAAGATCTAATTTGGTTGCACTGTCAGGCATGTTATTTTACTTGATTTGCCACACGCTTTTAAAATATAAACCTCATCTTGCCATATCTGTTGAGCACTAGAAAGATACTCCCAATTCCTTTATACTCAATAATTTTTAGAAATCAGGGCACCATTATTACCATGTTTTGGGCATGTCTCATTAATGATATGTCACGGCATTAACAGTTCTCTGACATTCTGCTCTGAAGTCACTGAAGGATTGCATTTGCTTTCATTTGCATTGTACTACATTACTTACAAGGCTCACAACATTTCTATCTTATTCTGTAGGATTCATAAAGAGAACAAAAGTACTGTTTCAAGAAACGATTGCTAATGGACCTTCTTTTGAATAGCCTTGATCCAATTATAGTTTGATATTTTCCATTTCTGTTTTCTGTTAATCTATCAAATAAGTGTTTATTAATGACTGTAATAATAACAATCTCAGCAGAATTTATTACAGTGCAAAAATTGTTGTTGTACAAGACCAGATTTATGAATACATTACGACACCTCCATAGTAAACACTTATTCTGAATGGAAGGAATGCTGAAATTAAAGCTGAATGGGTATTCTTTACTGATTAGATCAGTCCTTGAAAACTAAGTGATTTCCTTCAAAGCTTATTTCTTTAAGGCATAAAACAGTAAAATTTTCCACTGATTAGAGGCCAAAGTAAATTAAAATGCCTTGTTCTGAATTAGCTTCTCTCAGAATCAAACTTCATTTATTACTTTATTACATTAATATTAATTGGCTGAAATAATATTCTTCTCTAAAATTCTCCCATTTACATTATTAACTCAACAAAATAATTTCATTCAAAGGTGTCACTGGACACCTTTCGTTTATTTCATGTGTCTGCGTGATAATGTTTGGGTTGGCCTGTGTGTGCTTGATAATGGTGATGCTTACAAATCATTTAGGTGCCTTGGCCCAGAATTTCTGCACCTGCTTCTGAAACTATTTAATAAAGCACAAAAAGGCTTTTTCCAAAAGTAGTTGGATATAGACTCTGCTCAGTGGTGCCAAGCAACAGGTCAAGAAACAACAGGCAGAAGCTGTTGCACAGGAAATTCTACCTGAACATGTGGAAGAACTTCTTTACTGTGTGGGTACCTTAGCACTGGAACAAGTTGCCCAAAGAGGCTGTGGAGTCTCCCTTACTGGAGGTATTCAGGAAACATCTGCACAAAATCCTTTTCCATGTGTTCTGAAATGACCCTTCTTGAGCAGGGAGGTTGGACCAGATGACCCAGTGTGGTCCCTTCCAACTGTATCCATTCCGTGATTTATTTTAAAAAGGAGAAAGAAGGTTATAAAGTTGTAGAAAATTGTTTATGAGGATTTTTGCAATTATTTAAGTGCATCATTGTTTTGAAATCTGATAATATCTGATACGATTTGTTCCTTTTAAAATTTTACTAAATAAATTTTAAGTTTGAAGACAAACTATGAAATGCTGATTAAAACTGGCCTTCCACTTGACTTTTTCATGTTTTCATCTGCTCCAGGTGAGAATTGTAGCTGAATAAATCAAAAAACATACAGGCAAATTTTGTTGTGCCTTTTAAGATTTCAGTGAAACTGTTTCTTCTGACATAGCTGTCTAAGAGCCTGTGGAAACTGAAAATTCACAAATTCACTTTACAAAAAACACACCCTCTTTTGTAGTTTGCATGTATTATGGAGATTTACTCTTTTTTTCTTTTTTTTTTTTTTTTTTCTTTTTTTTTTTCTTTTTAAAGTGTCTGTTTGGGGCTTTTTTGCTTTGTTTCATGTTTCTTTTGTGAAAGCATATGCTGCTTAGGTGACTGGATTGAAAGGTTAACTGCTGATGCTGTTGGATTGCTCTGGCAGCATAGATGTTGGGCTCCATTCTAAGTTCTTTGGAGCTCAAGCAGCTCATTCAGTGCATCAATCAGTGATCGATTTCATTAAACATTGCTAAAAATATAACTGAACTGTTATATTTTCTTTAAAAATAAGGAAGCTGATGATTGTCCTGTCCTACTATGTAGGCTTCAAATTTTCTAACTGTCTTTTGTTTCTAATGAAGAGAGTGACACTGTAATGTATCATCATTGCAAGACAAGTAAAAATAGGGATGTCATACATGGCAAGGGGTTTTTTAAAATATTGGTTTTTAGATCAAAAAAAGAACTTGTCATATGTGCTTTCTCCCTAAGCACAGTCATGGGCACTATTTCAAATATGTTACTAGACCACTCATGATAAGACCAATACAAACCTCTTCCTCTATGCAATAAATTACAATGTATGAACTGTCATTAAACTCTAGATTTTACAAAATACAAAAGTACAAGGTGAGAGTGGGTGTATTAGTAACCATATTTCAAGCTGAAAACTCTTAATAAAATTACTTTGGGATTTTAAGATAGAATACATTACTACAGCTTGCACGTTTGGAAAAATCTGCAATGCAAATAGGTGAATTCAGAATTCTGGAGACGTTTCAGTAAACAGACTTAACTTAGGTGAGCCATATTGGATTATAATAATGTTTATGAAATTCTTATTACTAAAGAGCAGCTAATGGAGAGATCCTCATCGTCACCTAATCTTTATTCGTGTTTCTTTTGAAACACACTGTGCTGAGCATAAATGTCAGACTTCTCTACTTGGAAATTACTGAAATTCAGTTAAATATACTGTTACAGTCAGAAGAACAAGATGTACTTTCCTCTTTCTGGTATCCTATCCTCTTTTATATAAAAGAGCATAGTTGGTAGCAGAAATAACTGAATACTACTGTCTCCTATATTTTAAAAATAAAATTCTTAACAAAATGATTAACTTCTTGCACAACAAATATAAAGTGAGTGGGACCACAGCAAATGGAGGTAGCTGGACTAGTCTCCTTGTACTGTACAGCTGGGATGAGCTTGTCTAGGCTTTTAACCAAACTTTTTCATCCCACACTTCTTCTATTATTACTGTGAGGGAAATTAGTTATAAGCAAACTGAAGCAGTTCACCAAAGAAAGTGTTATGATGATGAAACCATCATGAAAGAAATAGTTCAGAACAGGTTTGTAAATTGTTCTGTCTCAAAGGAGTATTTTAGGAATAAAAGAGATGGTTTTCTCTGAGAAATTTGAGCATCTGGCATTTTTAAGAACCAAATAGTATTTTCAAGATTAGTTTTCTGTCTCAGCACTATATAAATGAAGTAATATTTTTGAAATGTTGCTGATATTTTAAATATTAATTAGGCACATATGATTCTGTTTAGGCATTCTTGGAACACTGAACTACAGAAATTACAAACATTTTATGAATTGGAGTACTCTGATAAATAGAGACAAGTCAAGCTTTGCTTCTGGCAAAATGTTGCAAAAGTATTTATGAATATTCGAAAATCACATGACTATACTAATACTGGTGACCTTCCCATGTTTCATATCAAATGTTCTTTTATTTCATCACTCAGTATTCTTATTTCAAGCTTAACTTACAATGATGAGGTAAAACTAGGTCTAGAAAAAGGTGCTATAGTTGTTAATATTGGAAAGCTACAAGCTCACAGAAAAAGAGTCCTTGTTGTATTTCCAGATAATACTCTCCCTGGAGTACAATAGCTTTGAAATGACCATACAGTAAAGAAACCATCTAGATTCCCATGCATAAGTAAAATTTTTCAGTCCAGTATCTGGATTCAGGAAAAGAGGTGGCCATTGCAGCAGCAAGATGAAATGCAGAATCTGAAGGAGAAAGGAAACACAGAATCACAGAATCAGCTATGTTGGAAAAGACCTTAAAGATCATCAAGTCCAATCTATGACCTAACACCTCCTCATCAACTAAACTATGGCACTGAGTGCCACTTCCAGTCTTTTTTTAAACACGTCCAGGGATGATGACTCCACCACCTCCATGGGCAGAGGATTCCAGGGCCCAATCACTCTTTATATAAAGAATTTTTTTTCTAACGTCCAATCTAAACTTCCCTTGGCGCAGCTTAAGACTGTGTCCTCTGTCAGTGGTTCTGGCAGTGGTTGCCTGGGAGAAGAGACCGACCCCCACCTGGCCACAATCTCCTTTCATGTAGTTGTACAGAGTGATAAGGTCACCCCTGAGTCTCCTTTTCTCCAGGCTAAACAACCCCAGCTCCCTCAGCCATTCTTCATAGGACTTGTGTTCCAAGCCCTTCACCAGCCTTGTTGCCCTCCTCTGGACACGCTCAAGTGTCTCAACGTTGTTCCTGAACTGAGGGGCCCTGAACAGGACACAGCCCTCAAGGTACGGCCTCACCAGTG
>VZRQ01007361.1:3576466-3590290 GCA_013397975.1 Machaerirhynchus nigripectus | reverse complement strand
TTATAGGTATGCAGAATATTGCCCCGGGCTATGTGTTGTATGCAAATGTGATGCAAATATGGAAGTGTCCAAATAGCCTCATTTCTTGCTGTGGTCATAGTAATGTGTTTGGCTCTTTTGGGTTAATGAAAGCAAAAAACTGTCATCACTGAACCCCAGAATAGCTGTGTTTGGAAGAGATCTCTGGACAATAATTAGTGTGTCATGTTGTGTCCCCTTCCTCTGCTCAGGGCGGGTTCCTCAGGACTGAATCCAATCAGCGATTTTACTCTTTGTTCCCGAGGGATCAGCTTTCAAATGCTGAAAAAAAAAAAAAAAAGAAAAGAAAATATGAAAAAAACGTGGATTTATTTGAAGGGTTTTGCTTGGTTTGTTTTGAGGGAGATATGTCCACATCATTCTGGTTTCAGAGGCCTTTCTGTGTACATGAGCTTAAAAATGTTTCCTGTCTTTGTCAAGCCTGCTGCTCTCTGCTCGTCTGTAAGGCAACAGCCAGCTGTATGTGTGCCAAAAGATTTTACTGGAAAAAACCCCATAAAGCAGCAAGCAATCCAGTTAAGCCAATGAATGACAGCACCACAGCCCCAGCCTAGAAAGCACTGAGAGCTGCATCCAGACTGATGCTTAATTTGCCATCAAAATAAATAAATAAATCAAGCCTTAAGCACCCCGCGGTTCATCAGGGAGACAAAAGCCAGTGCAGATTAGCAGATTCCTCACTAGTAACTGGGAGGAAAAAAAACCAAACTGGAGCCTGACTCGCAGTCTCAGCCCTTGCAACAAATCCAGGCATTACACTCCCCTATATTTTGCAAACTGCAGGATATCAGGGGCTGCAAATTTCCATCAGCCACCCTAGTCAGACTTGCAGCGTGGAAAACTGTCCCTGGTCTCCAATTTTTTTTTTTCCCCTTTCCTCAACATTTCGGTCTCTTTTGGACAAAAGCACATTCAGGTCTGCCCCAGGAATATCAGCTGTCTCTTCTCTCTGTCCAGGGCTTCAGTTACAAAGGGCTCACTTGAAAGCTGCAGCTTCAGGGAACCTGCAGCTGCTTTATTTGTTCTGAGGAGTATCAGGCAATGCTGTTTTCCCAATTTTTTGCTAATACAAACTTCTTGTCAGGCTTAGTCCACTGCCTTGTTTACCACTTCATGGCTTTTCCACCGAATCCCAGAAAGAAACCAGACACACAATCCTAATGAAAAGCTCAGCATGTAAAGAGAGAATTTATATTTCAGTTCTTGCCTTTGCTATTGGTTTTACAAGTGATTGCTCATCAGAAACCAATTACCCCAGAAAGACTTGGGTTTGGGTCCCTACTGATGTTAGCAGGATGAATAGCCTCATTTACAATCTCTCAACTGGAAAACAAAAAGTAATGATAATAAAAAAAAAAAGTCTTTTCTAATTCTCTCTGCCTCCATTGTAATTCACAAGAAAATTAAACTAATAACTCTCTCTGTGAGCGTGTTATGCAGATGCCAGGAGTCAGGGATAAATGTATGAAACTATCCCAGGGAAAGTCCCCCGGGAAGGAACCTCTGAGCAGACAACTATTATGCCTTGCAACACTCAGAGCTTCTCCAGCAATGCAATGTGTGCAGAGAGGAGGCTGTTTCAATTTCCTTTCTTCTCCCTCCCCCCTTTTTCGATTGAATTCCACTTGCAGGCAGCAAAAACTTCCATGATTTTTTTGCTGGGCTTATTTCCCACTCCATCTCCATTTCCCACTTGCAGATAGAGGCCCCTTTATGAAAAAAATTCTCCATGCCAACAGAACCAAGCCCTTCAGAAGTGGCTCCCAGAGTGGCCTTCCTTCCTGATACCTTCAGCAACAGGCAGGAAGGCTTGGGGGGGTGACACGAGGGTCCCCACTGTGTTGCCAAGCTCTGTGCTCTTATTCATCCCTGCAGCTCACATACAAGTTTTTAATTCCTTTTTTTTTTCTCATTTTAAAGAAGAGATAGCATTAAAAAAAAAAAAAAAGGCTGTAATTCTGCCCATCTTCAAGAGAGGAGGAGCAGGAACAAACTCCTCCCCTGCCAGACTGGAGCGTCTCGCTGGTCAGCCGTGATTCCCTGGGTAGTTCCACCCTGGTTTTCGGACACCACGAGGCTGGGCACAGCGGGGCTCGGGAGGCACAAGCACAGCAGATGAGACGCTCCTGTCCCAGCTGGGTGCTGGTGGTGCTGTGCATCCTGCGGGTATCATGGAGGGGGCACCATTTCACCATTTTCACACGTTTTAGCTAAGACTGTAGTGTGACTCAAGACGTGCGAATTTTCCAGCTTGCAGCCAGATCTTCGTGGATCTTTATGGATACACAGGCAAAGCCGAGCAAAACAGGGATACCTGGAAGTGGTTGGGTCAGGGTTCTGCTCAAAGCGGGGTCAGATTTGATTGAAATGCCTCGGAAGCTACAGCAAATATAAAATTTGGACCCAAAGAGAGGCAGAAAACGGCCAGAGGCTGGGCCCTGCAGTGACAGGAGGAGCCTGCTGGCGTCTGTGTAGATATCAAAGGAACATGGCCAACAGGGTGTGTGACACCTGACGGGCACTGAGGGAGTTAAATGGCTCATGTTATGTGGCACAACGAGCCAAGAGGACTCTTGGGGAACATAGGAAAAGAATTTAACCCCAGACGATCATCCTTTTGATGATCTCCTTACATTCTGGGGGCAGCTGTCAGATTATTTTGCAGGGAGAGATTAAGAGGAAGAGGTGGTTTAGGTAAGCAAATGGATTTTAACATTGCATTTCCTGGAAAAAGGAAAAAAATAAATTTTTGGTCTAGGAACTAAGTTCAGGATTGCATTCCTGAAGTTTGGTCTGTTAGGGGATACTGAAAGCAAATGGCAAATCTTTGGTAAAATGTCAGTGTCAGAGAGGTGCTGGGCATGTCTCCTCTACATGGTATTAAAGGAAGATCAAGAAGGAAAGTGGGGACAAGATGGAATCCTACAGGTGGGATTCAACCCCAGATTAAACTCCTTACATTTATATCCCTGTGTGGATATGTTCCATCTGTACCCTGGGGAGCTTTGGAGATTTAGTCAATAGAGACTGAACAACTGCAGAGCGAGAGCAGTGATAAATTAATCCTAGAGCCCTCAGCCTTCACCCTCGGCAGCATTAAAAAAATTCCTGTTAGCTAAAATACCAAGAAATATGGACATGGACTTAAAAGTAGACTCATCAAACCAGTCAGGCTCCCCTGTGATGCTACAGCCTAAGCTAACCTCTGAATTTCAGATATACTTGGGCTGAAAAAGTCCCTGTGTAGGGATCTGCGTTATTGTCTGCACCATGCTGAACTCCAGTGCTTTTTAGAGGAAGATTTGGATACAAAAATTGAGTGACTCACTGCAATAGAATAGAAAAAATTCACACATCTCATCTTTTCTCTGGGTTCACGTAACAGTTTAACCCCAATTTTTCTATTTCCCGTGCAGCCTGCTATCACAGAGTCTCTGCATCCCAGCCCTATCAGAAATCCTACAAATGCTCATAATAATTTTCTTGATTGATGGTTGCTTTTCCTGCTTCTGTTTCCTTTGTATGATCTATTTTCTGTGCAGGCAAAATGTATGGCAAGACACTTCTGGAGCTATTTAGTGATATTTTCTCTTGTAGACATTATTGAAATGGATGGATTGGATGTGAAGACCTTAGTGAACCTCCTGGGAATCTTTGCTCTCTCTTAATTTCTTCTGATGGGTTTTTTTTCACCTGTTGTTGCAGATATTCTTAGCCATGAATTATAATAAATATCTCATCAGAAATGCCTGCAGATCCTCTGAATGTATTTCTGATAGCTGACTGCACAAATGTTTTATTTTTCAATCCGTTTAACATGAACTTGTTTGCCTTGCTTCCCGGCGCTGGAGAAGCGCTCTGAATTCCGAATGCTGAAATAAAAATCACTGCTATTGTTTAAAACATGCAAAAATGTATCACTTATTCAAATGCAAGATTTGTAACTCATTGAATTTCATGGGAGACGAATCATTAGTCAAAGTGCAGACTGCACTAGGGGTCATATTTAATTTATTTTCAAAGCCTTCATTCGTGCTTTTTGGTCCAGTGTGTCATAAGTTATTCAATACACAAAGGTGTCTACTTATGTCTCAAAGTAATTAAGCTGATTAAGTCATATTATCACTAACAAGAAGCATTAATTCCACTTGAGTGAATGCTGCAAAACAGAGCCAGTGACATTTCCACCACTTAAACTGAAAACACATTATAGGCTAACTGGGAAGAAAAAGCTTCCCTCAGCTCTGGCCTGTTCCTCCATCTGATCTCTGTGGAGGAGTTGGCAACTGATGTTTTCAGAGCAGTGAAAAAGGAAAAGGTGCAAAGGAGCAGAGAAAATCAGCACGTGACAATCATGCAGACGTTTTTCAGTGTGGCAGAGGCTAAGTTATTATGACAGAAGCTAAAGGATATTTATTTCTACAAAACATCTGCTGAGATCAAAAAGGAAACAGGAGGAAGGGATCCAGCCAGGAACAGGAGGCTGTTCTGTGTGGTGGGGTTCAGGGAGACATTTAAGACACTGATGCAATTTGAAAAGAAATCTGAATGGATCTTGACCCTGTCTTGAATAAATTAGGGTGTGTTCCAGCATCGTCTTCAATAGAGAGGGGAAGGGAAGGGAAGGGAAGGGAAGGGAAGGGAAGGGAAGGGAAGGGAAGGGAAATCCCTAGCATCTTTGGAGGATCTAATTAACCACTGAGTGCCACAGACTGGGCTGGACCCAAGGCCCATGCAGACGCTCCCACTGGTCCTCATGAATTTTAGCTCTGTCCTGCCAATACCACGTCCTCGGGGAGCTGAGACCCACGTGTGTCCATGGCTCTACCCAGCCGGACCCAGCTGCATGCAGAGTGCTGTGTCCATGTGAGGCTTTCTCAGGGATTTGCTGGCTGCTTCTCGATTCCGTGCGTGGCAGATGGGGGTAGAACTGAGCATCAGCCCCTCTGGGTCTTTCCCTCTGGCCTCTTTTCTCTCTACCTCTGGATTCATTTTGTCTCTCTGGGATACATTTTCAAGTCATTACAGAGATACAAGTAGTGTTTCCATCCGAACAGTCTATTCAGCAGGAGCACAACCCCCCTGTTTGTGCTGGTGCCCAGAAGCTCTGTGTGCCTGCCTCGCATGGCCTGAAGCATTTTGCAGCCAACTGCACCACATGGCAGCTTTCCCACTGTCCTAGAAGCAAATCTCAAGCTGGCTGGCAGGTCCCTGAAAGCCAAATTTGCCTCTGGATCTCCGAGAGAGCTGGAACATGTGAGAGGGGCATCTAGAGAGTGTTCTGCTGAGCAGATCTCCAAAGGAGCTCTCATGCCCGGTGCATTACCAGGCTACAGAAACCAGCTAATGCTCATCGGCTGTGCAGGAGTGTAAGCACAGGGAGAGTTGTAAAAATAACCAGTTGTAGGGCAAAGACCTTGCATTTTTAATGAGACCCTGTCCCTGTGGGAGATCTTCAAAGGAGATCTCATCTATTAGATGGACGATTCTGACCAGACATGCCCTTTGAAGAGGGATAGTAGTGTGGTTGAAATAGATTTATGCAAGTCCTCTCTCCCCTGAAGCAAGTCCCTTTTTATTGTCCTTTTTATCAATATGGTGATTGAAATGAAAGGTTAAAACTGAGCTCTTGTCAGTGCACGTTTTCCTTCAACTAAGCAAAAGCAGATACTCGGGGAAGGTGGGGTGTTGGGGCCTGGGCTGGATGCTGTGTTGCTCACATCCCTTTTGGAAGGTGCCTGACCTGAACATGCAAACCTGGGGGCCAGCAGGAAGTACAGATGTGTGTGTGTGTGTATCTGTCTCACCCCATGGGCTGAAGGTCAGGAGTAACGGAGAGGAGACAGAGGCAATTCAGTGGGCACCACTGAGTCTTGGCAGTAGGGATTAGAAAATGCCAAGAAAATACACTGCAGAGTGACAGGGGAGGTGGCAAAACCTGTCCCCTTGGTTGCTCGACCCCATGATTTTCCAAAGACAGAGATGCAAAATGTCACTTTCAAATGCCTGTGGTTTTGGGGGTCAGCTCTGAGATCAATTTCCCTTTGGGGAGCCACACCTGGGAATCTGATACAAAACACCACTTCCATGTGTTCATTTAGATCTTGGGTGCCACGAAGCACAGGATGTGCTGGGTGCTTTTGCTGTGTGAGCTGGAACACAGTGAGCAGCTCGGCCCTCCTGCAGAGGGGCTCAGCTGAGCCCCCGTGGGCTCCCTGCAGAGGGGCTGCAGTCCTCTCCCAGTGCCTGACCAGCACCACCTGAAAATGCACGGAAGATACTGCCAGAGCTAATCCGGGAGGGGGAGATGCTTGTGCCCTGCAGGGAGTCAGGTCCATTTGATGCTTTTATTACTTCTTGAGGCTGTTATTAATCTTATTGTATCACTTTACATAATTCCCTTGTTCTTTTGAAGAGCTGGAACAGGCTAATGCTGTACAGAGGTCTCAGGCAGTAGCTGTTTGGGGTTCTTTTTTACCCTTAACCCTCTCTAGAGACCCCTGAAGAATGCACTTGGCAGCATAAAATCCTTCATCCTGCCGTCTAATTGGGACAGGGAATATTTCATCTACCCGCAGTCAGGCAGATGGGAGCTGGGACTGAAGTCACCAGAAGCAGCCAGGTCCCTTTCATGTCCAAAGCACTGTCCTCCCGGGCCCCTGACTCCCACGAGGCCCCTTTGAGTGCCCCCTGATTCCACTGAAGAGCTCATTGTCCACTTGTAGACAAGGACTTTTCTGGGTTAATCCCAAAAGCCGCATTGCAGCCTCCCCAAGCCAGTCGCCAAGCAAGCACATGGTGTGAGAAGGACAGCCAGGGCCTGGCCACCTCAGGACTTCATCTGAAGGTGAAGTGCTTCCCTCATCAAGCCAAGAGACATCCCACCAACAGATACAGGCTTGCTTATCCCCAGGAGCTGGTCCCTACATGTGGCTCACATCCAGGTAATCTCTGTGGCTCCTGAGGCAAGCTGCTGGGTGCCTGGTATCCAGGGGAAAGGGTAAATTAACCAGAGAAAGCACCATAACAACCACGAGTTTGTGCCACATCCAGCCCCTCTCCCCAGCAGCTCGTGGATGCCCACACCATGGCGCAAATTCCCCCCTGCCCGAGCTGGAGCATGGAGCAAGGAGCTGTGTGACATCTCCAGCTCCTCCTGGCCATGACCCCAAAGTGCTCCTGAGTCCAGGGGAGGAGGGAAGGGGACCTTGAGTCCCCAGAATCCAGGTGAAGTGAATGAAATGAGCTCTCGGCATAAAAGGAGCACTCTGCTCCAGAACTCAGAAGGCCAGAAGGACAGAAGTATTTCCTGGAGCTGGGAGCACTGCTCCAAGAGCTGTGCAGCAATCCCTGCTGTCGTGTGCAACTCAGGGACAGCCAGGAGCCAGGGTGAGCTATTAAAATACAATTTATTGGTACAAATCAGACATAGTGAAACAAACTCAGTTTAGAAAGAGCTGTCATGTTCTGCACAGATGGATTCAAAATGAACTGTCCCGTGACCGGAGCAATTGGCAATGGTGACAGACAGACTGGTGGACAGGTGCAGGGTGTGCAAGGCAGGGGAGAGACTGTTCTGGGGCTGGAGTCCTGCCCTTGAGGGCTCCTGACTGCCAGCTAAAAGTTCTCAAAGAGAAACAGAGCGCACTAGGAGATGTTTGTCCTATGCTGGTGGGGCCCCCAGTGCAGGGGTTCCTCCAGGCATTCAGGATTTGGGGAGAGCAGAGATCCGAGTGAGGGCGGGGACAGGAGGGAAGAGACTGTCACCTGTGCTGGGGTCACTCCAATGGTTGGAAACTGTTTTTCATTCAGATGATGTTGCCTTGGGCTAGAGAGCTACCCAGCAGGGCCTCACCGTGTGCATCTCTCAGGTGCTTAAGCTAGCAGCTCTTCTGGCCATCCAACCCACGTGTGCACATGCTGCTCCTGGAACAAACGCTGTCTCTGTCCTGGACCCTGGCTACGTCCAGCCCTGCAAGTGTTGGGTCAGGGTTTGAAGAGAAGCACTGATGAAGGCTGGGTTTTGCACTCACTTGCCAGAGAAAACAGACACCAATTGCTGCTCTAGACATGCAACACATCCCACTGGATCTCGGGGACAGAGCAATGGTCACTGTCCCAGTGTGTAAGGTCAGGCTTGGCTGAACCAGGCTCGGTCTGCAGACACTTTCCATGCCTACTGGGACAGAGATACAGGCATGCAGCTCAGTACATTCACACAGCCAGACAAGACAAAGAATTGACAATGTTTACAGAGATGAATGGTCCCAAAGGGGACATGGGAATGGGTAAACTCAAGGCAGATTTTCTTAAATCTGGTCATATGGACCTCAAACAGCACCTGCTGCCAACACAGCTCTGCAAGACAAGATGGGAGAAATTCCCCCTGCCACCACCCCCCTATCCCTGTAATTTTCAGTCTCTTGATTCTTAAATCCTTCCCCCGTGCTCTGTTGAGCCACTCTCCCAGCACCCCATGAAGTCTTGAGCGGTCCATACATGGAGGCGTGTGCTGTGGGTGGACCTGGCAGCCGAAATAATGCAGGAGGTTCCAAGGATAGAGCCATCCAGCCTATTTCAGGTCGTTGTTGATAACCACACTGTCATGCATGTCACAGTAAGTTGTCATCTTCTTCCTCTTGCCAAAGGTGGAGAAGCTGTTTTTGTTCTCCCGGCCTGGGAAGAGGGGCCCATCCTTGCTGGAAAGCAGAGTGGGGGTGCCGGGGATGTAAACATTGTGCTGATAATCCAGGGCTGGGTACAAGGGGCTGTACTGGGGTGTCCAGATGCTGTTGGGGCCTGCCGAAGCCTTCTGAAACTCTGGAGGAAAGAGGAGCAGAAGATTGGCTCAGGTCACATCCACATGCCAGGATGCAAGTCCTGTGTCACCAACCTCCATTCTGGTGCCTGGACACCCCTTCCACCCACAGAACTTCACCACTGCTAGGAACAGGGATGTGATGCCCCCACTGCACCTCCAGCAAGTGACCAGAGGGTCTGTTCTTCCCAGCCCCACTGTCCCAATACTAACCAGAGACAGGGGTCACCAGTGTGCACAGCCTCTCGTGCTCCTTCTGGAGGGCTTTACGGATTTCCCCCACATCTTCCAGGCTCTGGGAGCTAAAGAGAAGAGACTGGTTCAAAGCTGTGTCAGAGATAACCTCCCCATTCCCATATCCCCCATCCACCTGCTTCCTCTTTTCCCCCAGTGCTGGATTTGGTACCTTTTCAGGGCAGGTCGCTGCGTGCTTGGAGGCAACCAGTCTGTGTTAGGCTGCTTGGCCTGGAAAACACAGGGAAGAGCAAGGCTGGTTATTGGGACCCTCTGTCAATCAGCCCTGGGACCCTTTGCCAAGGAAGCCAGCCCTGCCAGCACAAGGCTGCAGCAGGCAGGGATGCAGGGCCACGTCTCCACTTTCCCTGTGCCCTTTGTGGAGAAGCGAGCAGCACATTCTGCTTTTGGGGAAACTGAGAGAACATTGAATCAGCCTGTTCCCTTCTGGACCTTCCTCACCCTCCTGAGATACTGGGGTGGTTTGGGGCTTGTCCTCTGCCTCTGGGAGGTTTAAGTCTGGCATTCTGGGGAGAGACAGGTGGTTTTCCTATTCCTGTTAATTTTCAAAAGCCTTTTTTGCATGTGCGATATTTATTTAGCCCAGGTCTGAGGTACCAAATGGTGAGGGATGCACTAACTGGCTGCATGCTCAATGTCCCAGGAGGGTTGCAAAAACTACAGGAAAATCTAATTAAGTATTAGGGAAGAGAGTCCAGGGGTGCAAGGAGACACGTGGAGACACTCTCTTGGCAGACAGTCTTGGGCTCTCCTTGGAAGGGCTGGTTTATTAAAAGTCAAACATAAGTGGATTAGACGCCTCATCACTCTCCATCCTTGTAATCGTGTTTTGGAGAGCCTTTCATCGGGAAAATTAGACATTCCTCATTTCAATACCTAACAAATGTTGACATCAAAATCCTGCCCTGAAGACCCCACTCCCTGCCTGCTGGCACAGCCTTGTGCAGAGCAGCAGCCAGGCCCAGGACACTGCAGACCCCTGCCAGCACGGGGGAAGCAGAGCAGCAGTGATGCTCAGACTGTCCCTGTGTGAATTGCTTACCCACGCGAAGGAGAAGCCACCCCCACTATCCCACTGCCTCTGGGGCACTGGAGCATCTCTGTTGCCTCTAATGGGTACAAAAGACGGTGTGAAGGGATTTCCTCTCGCCTCAGCCGAGCCTGACGCTCCCCCGGTAATTAGACCCGTCGGGAAGCTCGGTGGAGATCCCGCTGCCTGACGGCTCCTAATTCCCGCACTGATCAAAGGCTCCGGTTATTCTCTGGGAGAAGCCGTGCCTGCTTTCCCTCGTGGCAGAGGCTGAGGGAGGGGGCTGGGGGGACCTGCGGAGCACTGGTAAGCACTGCTGGGCATTGTGTTACCTCTTTGGAGACCTGGAGGTGCTGCTCTGTCCGGGACCGCTTCCCAGGATCCTTCTCGTTGTTCCGGGGGGGGCTGCAGGGTTTGAGGAACATGAAGTCACTCTGAGCAGACTCAGGACCAAGGCAGACCTTGTAGCAGTAGCCTGGGGGGCCGCCCGCAGGCACATCAAGGCAGGTGGCAGCCGTGGTCCCTGCAGGGGGCTGTGCCGTCAGGTTGGAAGTCTTCAGGCCATCAGGGGAGGGTCTGGACCCAGGACAGCAGTGGCAGCGAGGTGGTGAGCAGCTGTCCCCTTGGCGGGAACGCCGCTCTCCACGGCAGCGAATGGCTGTGAGAATGAGGATGGCGAGAAGGAAGGTGAAGGAGATGGAGCCCAGGGAGACAAGGAGATAGAGGGTGAGTGGGGAAGATGAGGAGACCTCTGGAGGGAGGCTGAACTCGCTGAAGTCAGAGAGAGTCTGGGGCATGGTCTCCACCACCGAAAGCAGGAGGGACACGGTGGCAGAGAGGGCTGGCTGCCCACCATCCCGCACCTGCACCACCAGCTGCTGCTGGCTTGCATCCTGCTCCAGAAAGGAGCGGAGGGTGCGCAGCTCACCCGTGTCGGGTGCCACGCTGAAGAGGGTGAAGTCAGTAGCCTGGAGGAGCTGGTAGGAGAGGCGAGAGTTCAGCCCCGCATCCGCATCCACCGCCGACACCGTGCCCACGAGGTAGCCAGGCCTGGCTGATCGCGGCACCAGCTCAGTGGCAACGGAGCCGTTGCGCGGCATGGGGGAAACGATAACCGGAGCATTGTCATTCTGGTCCAACACAAAGATGTGGACGGTGACGTTGGCACTGAGTGGGGGAAACCCCGCGTCCTGTGCTTGCACCTGGATCTGGAAGCTGCGGATCTGCTCATAGTCAAGGGAGCGCAGGGCGTACATGTGCCCGCTGTCTGAGTTGATAGACACGTAGGTGCCCACAGGCATGCCATGGATGTGCCCATCGGCAATGGAGTAGGACAGGTAGGCATTTTGTTGGCAGTCAGGGTCCAACGCACTGACAGAGCAGATGGAGGCGCCTGGTGCGTTGTTCTCCATCACATAGACACTGTAGGAGGGCTGGAGGAAGCGCGGAGCGTTGTCGTTCACATCAGATACCGGGACGGTGAGGGTGCTGCGGGTCAGCAGGGCAGGTGAGCCCATGTCTCGTGCCGTGATGCTTACGTTGTACTCAGGCACAACCTCCCGGTCCAGCGCCTGCGTGGTGACCAGTGTGTAGTAGTTCCGGAAGGAGGAGCGGAGCTCGAATGGTACGTTGGGGCCAACCTCACAGCTCACACGCCCATTGTCCCCAGAGTCCCGGTCCAGAACACTGATGACAGCGATCACGGTGCCTGGCGGGGCATCCTCCAGCACAGGTGTGGACACAGAGGTGAGGGTCACCTCTGGCGCATTGTCATTGACATCGAGGAGGTGCACAAGCACCCTGCAGTGCACAGCCACAGCCGAGGGTCCACGGTCCTTGGCTTGCACATAGAGCTCATGCAGGTTGGCCCGCTCGTAGTCTAGGCGGCCCTTCAGCAGCACCTGCCCACTCCGGGGCTCTATGTGGAAGAGCTCCCGGACACGTGGTGGTGCGTGCCCACTGAAGGAGTACTCAATCTCCCCATTGGGGCCCTCATCCAGGTCAGTGGCATTGAGCTGGATGACCAGAGTGCCGGCAGGAGCATCCTCAGGAAGGCTCACACCATAGGAGGGCTGGTCAAAGGCAGGCACATTGTCATTGGCGTCCAGCACCGTGACGAGGATGTGCGCTGTGCCTGAGCGCTCGGGGACACCACCATCGAGAGCGGTGAGCAGCACCCGGTGCACGCGCTGCTGCTCGCGGTCGAGGGCGCGCTCCAGCACCAGCTCTGCAAACTTGCTGGCATCACTGCGTGTCTGCACCTCAAGCGAAAAGAAACTGTTGGGGCTGAGGCGGTAGGTGTGCACAGAGTTGGTGCCCACGTCAGGATCCTGGGCGCTCTCCAGTGGGAAGCGGGCACCAAGCACGGCAGACTCGGCCACCTCCAGCACATATTCTTGCCAAGGGAAGGTGGGTGCGTGGTCGTTGATGTCCAGCACCTCCACCTCCACGCGGTAGAGCTCCAGTGGGCTCTCGACGAGGAGCTGCAGGTGGAGCAGGCAGGTCCCCCCGGCCTCGCACACCTCCTCCCGGTCAATCCGCTCGTTCACAAAGAGGATCCCGTTCTCCAGGTTCACCTCCAGGTGCTGCCTGGCCCCGGCCCGTGACACGATGCGGAACCTCCGCGCTGACAGGGTGGACACATCCAGTCCCAGGTCCTCACCCAGGTTGGCCACGAAGGCTCCGTGCTCCAGCTCCTCCGGCACGGCGTAGCGCAGCTGCCCCCGCGCAGGGTGGCGTGCCGGGGGCCCGGCCAACAGGAGGAAGAGGAGGGAGCGGAGGAAGAGCTGCCCGCGCCCGGAGCCTGCCCCGGCCCCCATAGCCCCGCAGCAATCCCGGGGACGAGGAGTCGCACCCGCGCCGCCGCCTCCTCCCTCGCCTTCGCTTGCCTCTTGCACTTTCAAAGAGTTTCGGGCTCCCGGGGGTGGCGGAGGAGGGCCTTGCCCAGAGCTGGGGGGCCGAACCGCGGCCACCGGCAGTCCTTAACCCTTTCTTTGCTGGCCCCCGCAAGGGGCTGCAATCCGGGTCCCGGAACCGCAGCAGAATTTGTTTACCGGAGCCGGACGCACCTGGGGAGGGGACCACCTTCGGGGAGATCCCGTTAACGGCGCTGGGAGCTCCAGTGAGACCGATCGCTGCCCGGGGCACCGGTATTACCCCGCAGATGCTGCGCTCGTCCCCGCGGTAGATTAAGAGGAGCCCAGATCGCGGCTGCTGCCAAATCCCCCGGTCGCGTCCCCCGCCGTGCCGGTCCTAACCTTTACCAGATGGTTAAGCCCCTCCAGACTTGATTACATTTCCCTGCACACCGTTTTCCTTGTAATGCGGAGTTTTTAATTACAGGAGCAAGGGGATTACAGCCCTGGATAAAGCTGAGCCCATCAGCGCGGAGGCACAGAGACCCCCCCCCTTCTTTCCCTGCCTGCTTCCACCCCCGACACCCCGCTTGCCCACAGCGCCGCGTCCCAAATCCCGCTCCCCCACCGGGCACCCCAATGTCAGCCCCCTCGGACTCCCGGGGCACGATCCTGCACAAATACCCCAGGATCTGCCTCCCCACACCCCCAGCGGTGCCCCCACCGCGGGCACAAACTTTCCGCCCCCCGCGGAAGGCGAGGGGTAGGCGGGAGCAGAGCGAGCCGCGGGTCCCCCGCCGGCCCCGAAGCGCGACAGACGGCTCCCC
>VZRQ01007361.1:3557670-3575415 GCA_013397975.1 Machaerirhynchus nigripectus | reverse complement strand
CATGTGCACCGGCAGGATCCGAGCCCCCCCCGACTCCCTGCCCGGTCCTTCCCGCCCTTCTTCAGCTCTGCTTGGTAATGCACCCCCCACCCCCGCACATCTTCATCGTTGCTTCCTTGGGGGGGGGAACCGTGTAATGTCCCTCCTTGTTTCCCTCCCCTAAGGGAGGTCACAGGATTNGAGCACAGACTTGTTCCAAGGATCCCTTTCCTGAAGCAAATGGCACCGGCTGGGGCTGCTGCAGAGGGATGAAGAATCCAAAGAAGAGCCTTTTTGGCAGAACAGAGGAGGGTGAGCAGCAGGGTGGGCGGGATGGAATGGGGAGTGCACCACTAACACCCTTCTTCATATTCTGTACATTTTAAAGCCCCTCTTGTGGTGCAGAAGAGTGTTCAGTTGCCAGCCCTATTCTCTCGGGGTAGGGAATCAGGATGCGGCTAGGAGCTTGGTTTTGGAAAATGCTGGAAGCTAGAAGGGGGTATGTCTCTCTGAGATGTCTTGGCACAGGCGGGCGGGTGGCCAGTTTCCGCAGGTCAGCACTGATGTGCCTTGGCAAGGCCAGACGGAGAGATCAGGGTGGGATGTAGCTGGAGATGCCGCAGGTTGAGCTGCCTTGGAAAAGTCATGCAGAGAGCAAAGGACTGGGGGGGGACCATCACTTCGCTGCCTGTGGGCACTAAACCTTGCCCAGCCACCACTGTCACTCCATTTTCCTGCCTGCTGCGTTCTGGGGCAGCAGAAGGGGCTGCAAGAAATGCTGTCCCTGCCAGACCACACAGCCCTTCCCCCAGCTCCCCAGGGCGCCCGTCTGCCCAGCCGTGCATGTGGCTTCGCTGCTCCCTTCTCGCTCCGAGCGGGAGCAGTTATAGTTTGTGGTGCCCAAGAGGGCAACCGCAGTGGAAGGGGGAGGTCTCCTGGTGGGAATGAGAGCAGCCCTGGCCCTGCAGCTGGGAAGTCACTTCAGGGTTGTTTCTGTAGGGTCAGGTCCTGAGGCTTTGGTCTGTGAAGCCACAATGCTCTCTGCAGCAGGATGCCCTCACCAGTGCTCCCTCTGCTCCAAAGCTTTGGTTCCCTGCCTTCCCTTGGGAGGAAAACCCATGCCCTAAAGGGGATGGTGGTCATCTTGGCATGTTTACAGGGCTGGTGGGCACTCTGCCTGCCCTTGTGTGCTGGGATGCAAGATATGACACATGCCCATCTCCTTCCAGAAGTGCACTGGGCCAGGGTGAGAAAGTAGGGGCATGAGCTGGAGAAAAGAAATTCTTATTAAGGAAAAAATCTTCACCATGGGGGTGGTAAAACACTGTCACAGGGACCAGACTGGGGCAGGGATTGTCATCCTGGAGATCCTCCTGAGCTGCCCAATCTCGTTCTGAGTAGAGATGTCCGAGGGTCCTCCAGATGTCCCAACAGAACAAAACCCTTGTGAACTTGGGAAGTCCCAGTCACTGAGCAGAGGTGAGTAGGTCACCAAGGCGAGGGAAAGAGCTGCCCAGAGAGCCCGGGCTTCCAGAGCACAGGTCCCAGGTTTGTCAGGAGCCACTTCTCTTCACAGGCACCATGCCCAGGGGGGGATGGAGCAATGAAGGATGCCAGGACTCTATTCCCACTGGAAATCCTTGTCCATGGGCTTTACTCTACAAGGTGCTGGAGTTGCTTAGCACCCTCCTCTTCCTCTGCAGTGGTGCAGGAAGAACTTTTGTACCAGCTATGATGTGTTCCAGGGGGTTTGTAGGTGAGAAGGTGTAGCTGAGGTGACCAGCTCAAGTGTCCACTGGTAGAAGACACTTGACTCCCTTGGCCAGCCGCACATGGGGACAACTCCCCCAGTCCCTTCGCCTGGGATAGATGGAAGCTGAAACACAGGCTCAGCTCTGAGCAGACCCTCTGTAGCTGTCACCTCCTTTTGAGCATTTTCAGGACATGGGGCCCAGTCCTGCTCAGCCTCTGGGGGAGGCAGTTCTGACTTCCTGTGGGACACAGACTTCAATGGCAGCTCAGGAAGCCAAGTCTCCCCTCCCGCTCTGGAGGGGAGGAGTTTCTTGCAAGCCCATGCTGCCAAAGGAGCTGCTCTCATGACTGGTGTCTTGTTCAGCTTGAAGTAAGAGACTTGGGACCCAAAGCAAAAGAGGGATGTGTCCCCATTATCCTGAGAGCTGGGGCTACTCATTTTGCTTTGGGCATCCTCTTAGAGGGTGTCCCTAAAATGTCCTGACAGAATGTCTCCTTTCTGCTGGGAAGGACTAAGGAATGGGGATCAGTGAGCAGGAAAGAAAGGTGGGCAACAGTGTGATGATTGAATGGGGGAAGAGCAGAAGCTTTGTGAGAGAGGAGGTGACACCTCTCCTCTGTCAGGCACCAGTGTGACTGATCTTGGAATATTATGTACAGCACCTGAGCCTGAAGTTCTGAAAGGTTAAAAAACTGATTTAAGACTTGGAACAATACCTTACAGGGGGAAGTCTAAGTGAAACTGCCTGAACTCTGTGCAGAAAGAAACCAGAGGAGAAATGATGGTAGGGCCAGGGAGGTGTTACCAGGAGGAAATGCTTTGGACAGTTAGAAGGAATGCAGAGCCATGGCTTGAGCCTGACAGCTTCACGTGTTGGGCAGTGAGAGGGGATCAAGCTGTCAGGACTTTCAGTGGTGTCTATGTCTTTTGTTGTCTGCAGATCCACGTGGAACAAAAGATTCCCAAGTTCCCAAGTGTATCATGATAAAACGGGAAGACTGGGCCTGGGAAGAGGGGTTCTGATTGTTCTCAGCTCCTCCAGCAGAGAAACCACTGCAGCTCTCCCACTCATGTTGAAGCTGGGACCCCCGTGAGGAGGCCAAGGGGCAGAAGTTGGAGTGGGTGTTTCCTCTCCCCACAGACATCTTTCATCAACACCCAAACAAAAAGTGTGTCCCTGCAGTTCACGTTGAAGTCCCACATGCCTGGGATAGGTTGGTGGTTTCAGAAGAGAAAGGCAGGAAAAGGCAGGAAAAAGCGTGTTCTCCTTTCTCCCCATTTCTAAAATTCTAATTCTTCCAGTACTGGACAGATATGGGGATGTTTCCTGCTTCCCTGTTCCTTCTTTCACTTAATTTCTCTGTCTCCATTCCCAGGATAGGGACCACCTCTACCTTCCCACTCTCCCTTGGCCCATGCCAGGGATTTTGTCTCCCTGAGACATGCCCCACCATCCCCATCTTCTCCTGGGAGCTTTGCAGATCTTCCAGGTCTCCCTTTTCTCCCCCACCAGCCCTACTTCTTTCCTCTCTGTCTGAGAGATCAGTCATCGAGGGTGTCAATGCACACGCACCCGACTCCCCCGGGAGGATGGGGAGCTGGAAGCTGGGGGTGGTGTTCTGCTGCGAGAAGGCAAAGCTGCCATCAGCAGCCGCTTTGATCTGGAGACAATTACAGACGAGTGTAGGACCCTGCTCCACTCAGCCAATAAATAATGGAATTTGTGTGTTGACACAGACAGATTTCCCCCAAACTGTCAGAGAAGGGGAGACAGAGTGAGTGAACGGGAGCCTGAGAGGCTGGAGGGAAGGGGAGAGAAGCAGGAAGGGGAAGGAATGAAGTGGGCCTGTGGGAAAACAGGGAGAAGGGAAAAAAAAAAGAACTTTGGGAAGGCAACACTGATGGGGGGAGCTGGGCAGGGAGAAGAAGGAGCCTAAGGAACACATATTTGTAGAGGGGAAGGAAAATCAAGACAGGAACTGTGGGTGGAAAGGGGGGGGAGTGCTGCATACGCAGCTGGAAGCAGAGGGAAAAAAAATCTGAAGGTGGAAAAGAAAGAGAAGGAGGAACAAAGGCATGGCAGTGTCCCCGGGGCTCCCCGGCTGCCTGGCAGATCACACGCTCTCCGAGCAGGGACCATATTCCCGCAGCCCTCCGCAGAGCGGCCCTGACCCCCCCGAGGCGCTCAGCACTGCGGAGCTGGCGATGGGGAGGCACGCATGAGTTGGTGAAATGGTGCCACGGGTGCGCAGCCAACAGCAGAAATTTGCTCTGAGATCACAAGTCCCTGAAAAACCTCCTGCGGATGCCCTGTCCCCATGCTCCCCGTGCTCCTCCCCATCTCCCTCTCCTTGCTCCCTCTCCAGCCTGGAGCTGTTTGTTCTCTGGCTGGTGATGGTTTTGTACTTCACTTACGACAAAGCAAAACCTCCCTTGTGCTCAGGAGCCCCACACCGAACCCAGCAGAAACCATCCACCCAGCAACCCTCCAACCTGGATGTGGCAACAGACCTGACAGGGATGGGGGAGGCACTGGGGTTGTCTCCTTCCTCCCAGTTTGGAACACTCAAGAGCCCTATTTGTTCCCTCTTGGTCCCATCTGTGGCCTTTGCTGGCTCAGCCCCAGAAATTGAGTGTGTGGAGTATGGCCCAGCTTGCTGAGGTCTCCAGGCCAAGCACCACTTCACTGTGGGTGTCCCTGGCTCCCAGCTCAATCCTTTTTGCTAAAACAGGCATCCAAATTTCCCATCTAAGCTCCAGATGGGAAGCAGATACCTCCCAGCCCAGGGATTCTCCCCTCTACAAATCTTCACCTCACCCTATCTCTGCCTCCCACCCCTTCCTCAACCAATGCCCAGAGAAGCTGTGGCTGCTCCACCCCTGGAAGTGTTCAAAGCCAGGTTGGATGGGGCTTGGAGCAACCTGGTCTAGTGGAAGGTGTCCCTGCCCATGGCAGGGGTTGGAACCAGCTGAGCACCAAGGTCCTTTCCAAACCAAACCATTCCAGGATCCTATGATTCCTATTCTCTGCGGCAGCAACCCCAGCTGTAATCAGGGGCTGAACCTTTGCCCTTGCACAGATCAGATTCTCTCCTGGAGACACCTTGTTCCCCCCACATGAGGAAAGCAGGGCAGGATAGACTGGGCCAAGCGTTGACTGATCCAGGTGGCCCTCAGCATACAAGGTATCCATAGAGCTGGGAGGGAGCAGGAATACTGGCTCTGGGGTTGTGTGGGATGGTGCCACAGCAGGTTGACTGATGGGAGCGTGAAAGACCCAGGAGCCTTTCCAGAGCTGGGGTTGGTGGCACAGACTCCCGGCAGCGCTGTACCAGGTCAAAGCCAGGCAGGAGGGAGGGTTTCCAGGGATATTGCCTATGGATGTTGTTTAGCTTTAACGCTGGCAAATGGCAGGAACGCCTGCCTAACTGGGGCAGCAGTAGCTTGTGGCCTGAGCAGTGGGAGGACTGGAGCTCCTGCCAAGCGCTTAAATCTTTCAGGATGTAAAACTGGTGTAAATGGCTGGAAAGCCAGGTCTTTCTGCTAATAAAGTCACAGGGAATGATTCAGCTAGCCCTGACAAGGTAACACACAGAGCCAGGCTGGGATCCATTCTCCAGAATCACTTCAGGTCCCTGGTCGCAGCCATTTTAGTGGGATGGTTGGAATGCTGCTGCTGCTCGTCTAGTCCCAAGCAGGATGCATAGAGAGTGGAAGGTGGATCAGCAGGAGAGGGCAGGCTTGAGGAAATGCCCAGAAGCCTGCCAGGGTGCTCAGGAAGGAAAGAAAGAAGAGCAGCTGGGTATTTGTGCTCAGCCCCTCCATGAGGCCTCTGCCCTTCATCCCAGGATGAGGCCAGAGAAGTCTGGGAAAGAGGAAGTGGAGGTGGCAAGACAGATTTGTGTGTTTTCTGGGGTCTGCTGGGACATCCAAGTACGTCTCCAAACACTGCCATCAATATTTAGTGGGATGGAGACGAGGGAGACCAGCTCAAGCTGAGCACAGTCCCCAGCCTTCCTTTGGGTCCTCCAAGCCACATGAGAACTTGCACCTCTGCCCTGGGAACAAGCACCGAGGTGGCTCCAGGCACCTCAAAGCACTTTCACTTTGAGAGCAGGCTGGACATCCCAGCCTGGATGAGCCAACCATGTAAAATGTCTCTCCTTTCTCCACCAGATCCCAGTTTAAACTCGTGGAAGAGCTAATGAGAACCAGTAGGGGTAGAGCACCTCGGCCCTGTTCGCTGGTGAGGAAAAGAACTGCAGAGCTGGGTGTTCTCCCTCTCCAAGTAAAACCCCAAGTCCTGACCCATATGGGCACATCCAGCACCTTAAATTCAACACGGAGATGGCGAGTGCTAACAGAGTCATGGAGAACCACTGCTCCAGCACTGGGGGCTCAGAGCCAAGGGTTAACACCTCGCTAAGGAGTGGTGGGAGCAAAGGGTTAACATGGCTGGTACAGGGAATGTTATCTGTCTCTTCTCTAAATATTATTTCCTCCCATGAAACCAGCTTTTCATCCTTGGCTAGAGGCAGCTCCCGCTGCTGGGAATCCAGTAGGAGCTTGTATCTGCTGCCGCACACACCACTGCTCCCAGCAAGCTGCCGAGACAAAGAGCTGCGCTCCCCCGGCGCGAGCAGCCCCAGCACGGGGAGCTGGGGCTGGGGCTTTGGCCCCCAGGGTGCAGGTGGCCTCGGGATGGGCTTGGGGATGACAGGCTTTACACCAAAGAGGAATCTCATTAATGAAAGCACTGCACTGTGGAGGCATTCCCTCCCTGTCTTGCACGGAGCAGGAGCAGCAGGCAGGGACGGGCAGGGCCCAGTGGCAGGAGGCTGCCCAAACCTCACCACCACCCCAGGAAGGTTTTTGTGGGGCTGGCCCTTTCACACCTCACCTCTTGGGTGTGCCAGGATGGACAAGAACATTAGGACACACCGTGGGAAAACCAAGACAGCAGTCACTGGCTCCAAGGTCACAAGCTGGAATAGATGGGGGGTGCCGGGCAGCCTCTGCCCCCTTCTCAGCAGCACCAACTGAATGACTGCATTGAGGGGCTGGGTGTCTGCAAAGCTGGTGGCTGGAATAAAATGGCTGCTGTTAAATCTTCTCTGAAACACCCTAAACTTTTAATGTGTATGAAACCATGGCAGCATCCCTTTCGCACCCCGGAGGGCACAAAGGCGCGAGCGTCTCCGCTCTCCCATTCAGCCGGAGCCACGTGCTGCAGCCTGAACAGCGCTAGGAACGTGGCTGGAATGAAAGCTGCCCTCCCAGCCCGTGTGCTCAGAGAGCCGAAGTCAAAGGATTGCCAAGTTAAAAGGGTCAAACCTCCAAGGACAGCTGTATCTGACTGGCTATATATCATTTCAATAGCATCTTCAACGGGGATTATAATCTGAATTGAAGCGGAAAGACCTGAGGCAATGAAGCTGTCAGCAGGCTAAGATTAAGGAATTAAAACAGCAGCACAACATTACAGGATTTGTTCTAGATGTATTAGAAAGAGCAGGCTAAACACTGCAGCCTTCCCCAGGCTGGAAATTTCATACGAGCACGGAGAAGGGCAAGCGCAAGGATTTCATCAATATACATAAAAAGAGAGAGGAGAGCGAGATAGAGCTACGAAAACCCAGCCATGCAAAATATAAATCCTAACTGCAGATGGAAATGAGTCACACAAGGTTTGACTGAGGTAAATAAAAGCAGAAATGAAGTGGATTTAGGGCAAGGCAGAGGTGAAAAGACACTGACAGCCAGTAGACAGGAAAAAAATGGCCCTTAATATACTAAGGCTGGTAAAATCTGGAATGCAGCCCAGCCTGTCTTGGATTGCCTGATGGGATGAAGGTCCCCAGCCCTGAACTCCCTTCCCCTCCCATATTCTTACACCCATCTCCAGAATTACTTAAAAAAACCAAGAATGATGGTAATGGCCTGCCTAGGGCAGCTGGGAGCTGAGCCAGGAGAGGAAGGCACACACCTCACCTCTGCCACCACTGGGGTCCCCAGAAGGCCACCCCAGCTCTGCACTGCTGGGAGACACCAGCAGCTCTTCTCAGTGGGAAACAAGCTCTCAAAATAAAGAAGGCATCAAACCCCCACCAAAGGGCCCATTAAAACGTTCCATTTATTTCTGGCAAATCGTACACACCTTTCTTTCATTTGCTCTAACCTAGGCCAGTCATGGGGAGGAAATTTCTCCCCTACCTTAAACATACTGAAATTATGGGATAAAACACAAAGAAAAGGAGGGAAGTCTCCCTTGCAGAAAAAACACACAGGAAAGTTTCAGCAACCCAGACTCCATGCAGCCACCAGCTCTGCTCAGCACAAGCCATCAAGACGCACCTCTCACACTGCTTACTGCGGCACATTTCCTTTCATTATGAGCCTGAAAGCAACTGAATCCCTCCCAGCATCTCAAACACAGCCTGGGTGACAAGTAGGGCCTGGCTGACAGCTAGATTAATCCTGAACCAGGCCACCTGTGCAGAATGGCTGCACTTTATTGACAAAAAAATGTACCCAACAGAGCACTTCCCTGCACACACACGGCCACAGAGCAGCTGAGCAGCCAGATCTAGGACACAGAAGGAGAAGGGAAGCTAATGAGAGGCAGAGCTTGATTTGCAGCACTGGTAGAGCATGGAATCGCTTTTCAACTCTTCCAGCCAACTTCTACTGGGAGATTTACATACAAGTCCTCAATCAAGTCTTTGAAGAGTTATCCAGAGTTCCCTGGGTAAAAACAAGCTGTTTAGAGAAAGAGGAGAGTCCGGAGCTGCTCAGTGGTTCTTTTTGGTTGAGCCAAAACCAGAGAAACCCATCACAGCTGCCATTTCATCATCCTCTTCAAAGGTCAGATCTTCCTCTGCCCGCCTCTTCTTCTCTCTCTGCTTCTCCTTCTTGTAGGCTTTGGCCTTCTCCTCCTACAGCAAGGGACACAACAGCAAAACAATGTTTTGAGACACCAGGTACTGCACAGTTAACACAAATCCTGCCCTCAGCAGCCAAGTTGTGCCCGAGGAAACAAACAGCAGAAATCTTGGCCTGCAGTCTTCAAGGGGGAAGTTTACCAGTGAATCCAGACCACCCCATGTCCCGGGCCAAGAGCAGAGCCACACACACAAATAGACAAAATGAAGCATCATGAAACTCTCTCTTCTGAGCAAACACCACAAGTTTTGCCTGTAATCAAGGCTGAGGCAAGAAGGAGCTGGTTTGAAAGCAGGAGGCCATTCCCTTGTCTGATGCTTCATGCCAGTGACTGTGATGCCTGCTGGCTCTCAGCCTGGCAGAGTGACAGCTGCTCACTGGAACAGAAGCCGAAGCTCTGAATGGCTTTGAGGGGGGTTTTGGCATCAAAGAGCTTGCACTGCTCTAATCAAAGTGTTTTGCTCTGTGAGGATCATGAGCCCTGGAACAGAGCCAGGTTTGTACTGGGTGACACCAAAGCATGGCTTCAGCTCCCAACTTAGCAACTGCTCCCACCATTCTCATGACTGACTGCTGTGCCACAGCTCCTGAACACAGCTGTGCCCTGAAGAAAGCTACACCAGGAGTTGCTGCTGATTTCCTTCTTGCCATCCATTGACTGGCAGCAGCTTTTCAACCCACAGCACTTCCCTTTGCTGCTGGGGCACCTCTGTCCTATCCCCCAAACAGACGGGGCTCAGCAGCACCGCAGCCTGCCTGAGAGCAGAGCACGGGGCTGCTCTGTGAGCACCTCAAAAAGCTCCCCTGTGGTGAAGCACAGCTCAGGGCTTGGGCAGGGAGACTCAAACAGGCAGTGATTTGTAACCTCCTAGAGGAGAAGCAACCATAGAAGCTTCTCAGCTGTCATAACTTCGTTGGGTCTTCAAATAAAGTCAATTTTCGTGTTTACTAACACCTAAGCCCCAGTTTGAGGTAAACCTCCCATCTTTTGTCACCTCCTCACACACCTCACACTACTGCACGCCATTCACAAAGCCCTTCAACACTTGGGGAGGCCACACAGAAGCAAGTGCCATGTGGAAGGGGATTCCAGAAATCCTAAGAACTGTGGAAGATAATGGATGAAGATGCAGACCTGCTACCAGACCACACAAGTTCCAACACAACTAGTGAGGCACAAAAAATGGGCTTGTGCTGTTCTCAGTGGAAATCTGAACCATCAAAAGTTATTCACACAGAAAGAGGGGAAAAGCTTTTCCAGGGACAGCAATACAAACCTTTCAAAAGCAAAGACACAAACACCACTCATAGAGGATGAGAAGCCCACGCTTCTGAGGAACAAGAGTAGGGACCAGGGTTGATTTCCTCCCAAAACAGGCTTCTGGGGAGCTCTGCTTCCTCAGTTGGTGCCCAGACTCACCTCCTCACGGAGTTCCTTTATCCTCTCCTCAAAGTCATAGTCCTTCTGCTTCTCCTCCATCTTCTTCTTGTTCACCTCAAAGCGTTTCTTCACCTGGTCCAGCGTGGAACGCTCCACCCGCATGGACATGCCCAGATTCCTCTGGTCTGGAGAACAGGAGTGGAACCAGCAGTGTTCAGCTACACTTCAGTGTTCTGCACAGTCTCCATCCCTGATTCCAATTTAAACAGCACAGCACCATCTTCCTGCCTGTCATCCATCCCCTCAGAGCAGCTTTCAGGGCCAGACTAAGGATTGCTTAGGTTGGGGAGGTGGGCCTTAGGGGGATACCATAACCCATATAAGCAGTGGCCACAACAATCCAAACACTACTTGTAACAAGAACACACACTATTCTTTAAAGGTTCCTTATTTGAATGCTCCCTGTCATGTTGGTGCTCTGATGCTTCAGGAAATTTAATCTCGGACCAGTGGAATAAAAAAGGGTTGGAGTGTTGAAAAAGGAGCCAGAATAAAACTGACAGGCTGGCATCTCTCAGCTGTGGGCGATGCTCAACATGACATGAGTGGCACTCAGAGATCCTGATTACACAGGACATTCCTAGCTAAAGCAGAGAATATAAAGACAGGCCTTTGATTCAGTGGCTCTTCAGAGCAGATTCACAGTTTTTCACTTGTGGGTAAGCCTGTGCTGACGGGGCCACCCCCAGAAATGTCTCCAACCCACATTCCTGAGTGGGTCCAAACTGCCTGTTCACTCCAGCAGCCGTGCACAGGTTTGTCCTAGGGATGCAGCAATGCTTGGAAGCTTAAACTACACACCAGGAATTAGTAAAAGGGCTGCCAAGAACAAGCAGGTTTGAGCCAGATTTATGGACTGGTTTAAAAGTTCCCAGACATACTCATACTAAGGTACTGTGCAATCAGCCACTTTCCAACCTCAGCTCAGCTCTGCATCTCATGCCCATCCACACAGCCACGCCAGGATTTTTGATTCCAGATTCTCTCAAATGAACTTCTTGCTAATCTCCCAACGCGTCAAACAAGGCACGTCAGCACCTTCCTCCCATCCACATAAGAGCTCAGGTTTTTAAAACACTGTGTTTTCTTTTCTGAGCTACAGAAAACCACTCCTCAGGTTTCTTCTGAACCTCCTGTTCTCAAACAGCCCTGTGTGCAGGTCTGGAGCACACACATCCCTGCCTACTTGTAAAGGGGTCATTTTCTGACTTCCACAAGGAGCCAAAAACACCTTCAGGAGCAGGAGCAACAGGCAAAGTGTGTCAGTCTGTCCTGCTGCTCCTTTACTTTCTCTACATTCCCCACTCTCTGAAAATGTCAAGGAGAAGCAATACCCACAGTCAGGTCAATGAGAGTATAGTTCTATTTTTCAGGTTAAACACATTAAGGGAATGGACTGCTAAACTGAGAGTTTATTTCCCCTTGTCCTTATCTTGACTTAACTGCATCATCACAGAAGTGGAGACAAGAAGTAGAGTGAGGTACAGGACAACACCACCACCACACTGCTGGACACAGCTCCAGGGTCAAACTGCCCCACTCCTGCCTTCACTCATCCTCTAAGGCCTGATCCATCCTCTGGAGCTCAGGCACCAGCCAGTTCTGAGCTTTATACTCAACTTCTACAAAGAGAAGTTTCTGATCCAAAAACAGGCCATTCCCAGACCTTTCACTTATCGAAGTACTTCTTTACAGTTTCAGTGCTGTAAAAAGCCTCTCTCCAGATTTACAGAGGAGACATCATGATTTGAGGAGTGGACTATACGACTTGTGCGGGTCCCTTCCAACCCAAACTATTCTAGGATTTGCTAATCCCAGGTTTCTCACAGCACTGACATGATGGGTGGGGAAAATACGTCCACCAACCAGAGCACACCAATCACTGTCTCTGCTGGGCTTATTCCATGAAAGTGGTCCAGCACTCTGGAAGGTGTCAGGAGATCAGGGCAGCACCTCCACAGCTCTCACGATGAGCTTCTGCATGCTGATCTCCTAAGTTCCCTGATCCACGGATAAGTGTTCAGCCCTCAGACATGGGTGATGCACAAAAGGAACAGTCCCTCCAACTCAACCAACCCTCCAATGAGGCAAAGAAATGGTCCTTACGTTTTTTGCCGTTGATGTGATCCAAGAAGTTAATGGAATCTTTCACCACACAGTCACATACATTACAGTAATACCTGTCAGGAGAGACAGAAAAAATGAACCCCCAAGCATAACACAAAGCTCAACCCACAGAACAGCTATTTGAGACAATCTACATGTCACTTGGGATACAGGACACTTCTCCAAGACAAGAGGGCCCCAGTGAAGGGCAAGGGCAAAGGCACATCCGATGGACAGGGCTGCCATGGAGGTACCGACCCTAATACCGACACCCCTCTGACATGAGAGAAACCAAGCTGAGCTACTCTGCAAGATACCAGCCACAGCATCTTCCTCTTCCAGTCACACCCTGCCTGATGGGATGGACTTTGCAACATAGCCTGCCCTCCCCCAAGGCAGGGCTGGCCACCAGCCCAGGTTTCCATGCCACAGCCTCTCACCTGGCTGCAAGGTAAGTGCTACCATCCCTACCACCTCACAGAGCAAGTCCCTGATGAGCACAGCTGCACTTTCTGCCCATCTTAAGAGCTGCTGCAAAAGTGCAGCCAGGGCCTGAACTTTCATCCCTGGATGCTGTTCAGGGCTGCACATCTCCCTGGCACTACTGCCCAGGGAGACACTAACAGACTCATTCCTGAGGTGACACAAACTCAACACATTCTTTTCACACTCTTGATGGCTTAGGGTGAGCTCAGAACCCTTTCAGACCTTGGTGGAACATGATCCACACAAACAGTGGCCAAACACCATTTCTAAGAACAGCTGTCTGGATGTTTCTCCCATTCAGTGCACAGATATCCAAGTCAGCAGCAGTCCTGGTCTCAGTGCAAGCAGGGGCCTGGCTAAAGAAACCCAAGCGGGCAGCAGAGATCTGCCTCTGTTGGTCCTACAGCTGGGCAACACTGACACCAAGGAATAATGTCCAAAGGGGCTCAGCCTGCTGGGTCTGTTCCGTATGTTACCCCAGGAGACACAGCTTAGGTGTAGAAAAATGCAGCCCCACTGTCCCAGGCTCCAAACACAGGAGGACACCAGCTCCTGGTACCCTCTGAGGGACCCCTGATGTGTCACAGCTTCCCAGTCTAACCAGCATGACTCTGAGACTTCAACAAGATCACAACCTACCCTCCCATCTCTGACTGAGGGGTAGTTTTGGTGATGACAATGGTTTTCCCCAGCTTGGATTCCAGGTCCACTTTGTAGTCTCGGTGCCGCAGAAGTTCCCTTTTGACGGGCTGAGCTGGTTTGCCTAAAACATAAACAAAAGGTCGAGCTTGACATGCTGGATTTCATGTTCCCCCTGGTGAAGAGGGGCCTGCTGGGTATCTGGGACTACCTGATCCGTGCAGAAAATGCACCTTTGTTTTTAAATCAGTAAAGGATATAATTTCCTCCTCACTGCTCCTGGTTCCTGTTAGAACCAAGTACATCTCTGAGGTATCTCCAGCTCTGACTTGAGTCATATTCTGAGATCTCCTCGTTTCCAGCAGCTGATTGTTCCCCTCCTTCCCCAAACAGGAGTCAGCCCCTGAAAAAGTTCTTACTAATTCCTCTTGTCAAAAAATATACTCAGTGGCAAACACAGGAGTAAGGATAGGAACAAGCCAGCTCTTCCCCTTTGGGATTTGACTTCTCACTGCTCTCTCCCTCTCAAACTCCAAGTGCTGGGGAGCCTCACTGCCAACCCAGCACAGCTTGCCTGGAGCCAGCACACTACACACCATCTTTCTTTTCTCTCTCCTCCGTGAGCCGCTTCTCTGCGAGTTTCTCATACTCATCCTTATCCCACTTCCGGCGGAAGTCCAGGTTCTTGGTCTGGGAGGGAAACAAAGTTCATTAACATTTATCATACACTCTGATCACCTCTGAGGGGGTAAAGAGGTGGAATCACTCAGCCTGTGAGGCCAGTGCAGTAAATTAGGAGAATGATATTATATCCCCATGTTCTGTTTTCCATCTAGGAATTATGGATGTGGTTTAAGATAATCACTCTCAGCATGCCTCTAGCTACTAGTAAAATAATTTCAGAGCACTGAAAGAAGAAATGAGTTGATCTTAACAACTCCTGAGATGATCATCCAGGCTTTTGCCTTGAAAACCAGACTCAAATGGGATTGAAACTGCTGGATCTAAAACCTGGGAAGTGCCCCCTGACAAACACAGCAGCAGGATTAGACCTCCTTCTTTCAGAAGTCAAAAGAACCCAAGCTGCAGCGTTAGACAAGGAAGCTGCAAAACACAGCCCGAGCTATAGAGAGTTTGATTACACTGCAGGAGCAGGGAAGGCTGTGCCTGCCTGCTCTCAGCAGCGTGTCTGCGTGTTACAGGCATCAAAGTGCCGAGTTTGCCATGGAATCACAGGCACCAGTGTGGGATTTCCAAGTGAGCACATGTACAAGCAAACCAGAACAAGCTCTGAAACCCTGTCTGTCAAGGCAGGGCTTGGAGGTACCAAGGAAGCACCTGTACAAAATCCACAGGTTTTGCTGTCCTGCTCCTGCAGCTTCACACAGGGAAGGGCAGAAACACCTCAAAGGCATGCTGGCCCTTTGGGAGCTCCACAGAACTATCTGGCAGGGACAGGATACTTTAATAGACTCCTGGAATGATTTGGGTTGAAGGGACCTTAAAAATCATCTTGTTCCACACTCCCTACCATGGGCAGGGACACCTTCCACTAGCCCAGGTTGCTCCAAGCCCTGTCCAACCTGGCCTTGAACACTTCCAGGGATGGGGCAGCCACAGCTTCTCTGGATAACCTGTGCCAGGGCCTCACCATCCGCAGAGGGAAGAATTTCTTCCCAATATTCAATCTAACCCTGCCCTCTGGCAGTGGGAAGCCATTCCCCCTCGTCCTATCAGTCCATGCCCTTGTTCAAAGTCCTTCTCCAGCTCTCTTGGAGCCCCTTTAGGCACTAGAAGGGGCTCCAAGGTCTCCCTGGACAGAGACTGGTGTTCAGTTTTCCCCAAGCTGAACACCCCCAGCTCTCTGTCTCCATAGCAGAGGGGCAGCAGCCCTTGGAGCATATCCATGGCCTCCTCTGGGCTCCCTTAAACAGGTCCATGTCTTTCCTATGCTGGGGCCCTGGAGCTGGACACAGCATATACACGAAGATAGGCTGAATTCGGATGAAGCTGGCACTGAAGAATACAAAGACTGCTTTTTTGGGTGGCTTTTCACCCAGTCCCCAATGCAGAGGGCAGAAGTGATCGGACAAGGATTCCTATTCCACTCACATCCACTCTGACCAAGCCAGCTCAAGCTCTTCCCAGTGTTTGCCCCATCTGCAGCTCAGGCCCCTGCACCTGGGATCAGTCACGGTTTCACTCAGCCACTTCCTGAATTTCCTGAGCAGATAACTCCCCTTTGGATAGAGCTGCATTTCCCTCAGCATGGCAGGGAGAGCCTCTCAGTTTCACATTAAAGAAAGGACAAGATGTATTTAAAAACACCTCCGGGAGAGAAGGACCCCCCCACACACCACCGCCTTCTCCGTTCAGCCAAATCAAGAATCCAATCACAATCCAAAGGACACAAATCCCATTTGGAGCTACAGCAGCAGCACAGCCATTTAAAGTTCTCTCCTCTGGCAATCCTTCAAATGGAACGAACAACTACTGATAGGGATGAAAATGCCTTGGGGAGGCGTAGAAAAATTCTCATTTATTCCCAGAGCTTCTTAAGCACTTTAAGGATGTCGTAACAGGTTTTATTAACCACCCTGAGCAAAAGAAAAGAAAATATCACTGAGTGTAAATTAACGTTTGGGGGTATTTTCCAGACTCTCCTGCATGCCAGGCATTATCACAAATCGTAGCTGGTGGGAGCCCGCAGAGGGGGAGGTTTATTAGCTGCTTCTCTCTCCTGTTGTAATAAAAGGAAAAGAGTCTTTTGCAGCTCTTTTACCAATCTGCCTCATCCAGGCGTGGGGAAAGAAATTAAACTAAACTGCGTGACAAGATCTTGGTTGCACAATATTTGAAGGGATGTTTCTGAATTGCTCTGGTGGAAGCGAGGGGGCTGCAAGCCCCAAAATCTTTCTCTCAGAGCTGTTTTGGGTGACAGAGAGTATTTCCCAAATTAATAACAACGATTAATAACCAGAAGTGGCCCACAGCCTCCTGTTCCCTCTGGAGATGGACACCAATGATCTGCCCAGTATCAGCACCAAAGCCTGTTAAATGATACAGGAGTCTCAAGCCAGGCTCAATCCAATAGGAATTCTCAGCTGGCAGCTGACAACAAACCACAGGCCCCACCCCCTTCACGGGCAGACATCCTGCTCCTGACCTCCCCCAGCACTGCTCACTTCATGGAATGAATCCTGGAATGGTTTGGGTTGGAAGGAACCTTGAAGATCATCCAGTCCCACCCCCCTGCCAAGGGTAGGGACACCTTTCACTATCCTAGGTTGCTCCAAGCCCCATTCAACCTGGCCTTGGACACTTCCAGGGATGGGGCAGCTACAGCTTCTCTGGGCAGTGCCAGCGCCTCAATTCTCAGTAAGCAGCCTCAAGGAAGGAAAGATGGGCCAAAACCCCTCAAAAACACAGTCCCTGTGCTGCTGTCAGCTTTGGGCTGTCACTGGAGGTGTTCAAACAGCCTGGCTCTCCAGTCAGGTTACACCTGCAGCATCTACCTTACCCATCCCATTTTAACATTCACAGAACCATTCAGGTTGAAAAAGACCTCCAGGATCATCAAGTCCAAGCTGCGATGGATCCCCACCTTGTCTCTCAGCCCAGAGCACTGAGTAACACATCCAGTCCTTCCTTAAACACTTCCAGGGATGGTGACTCCACCACCTCCCTGGACAGCCCCTTCCAGTGCTGGACAACACTTTCTGGGAAAAAATTCCTCCCGATTTTCAACCTAAACCGCCCCTAGTGCAACTTTTGAGGCTGTCTCCTATCATCCTGTCACTGGTTGCTTGGGAGCAGAGCCCGACCCCCACCTGGCTGCACCCTCCTGTCAGAGGTTTCTCCATCAGGACAGGAAGAAGGCAACCCTTTCCCTGGGGAGGGACGGGAAGGAGCCACCTGCATGAGCCATTGCCCAGCCCCCGGAGATGGGTGGGGGTCCCTCCCAGGGGGCTGGAGGTGGGTGGGCACCTCCATCCCGGGGGCTGAGGCAGCTCAATCTCCTCATGCTCCCTGACTGGGACAGGCGGAGGTCTGGCCCTAGGATGGGAGGATCACAGAACCACTGCGACTGGAAAAGTCCTCTGAGATCCTCCAACCTATGACCCGGCACCACCGTGTCAACGAGACCAGGGCACTGAGTGCCACGTTCTGTCGTGTCTTAAACACCTCCAGGGACGGTGACTCCACGACTTCGCTGGTGGGCGGGATCGCGCTGGGACCTCACTTCCAGCCCTGAAGGTATCGAGACCCCTCAGGGGAACCCAAACTTCCCACCGCCCACACACGGATGTGCAAAGAGCAGGGACGAGCCCCCTCCCACCCCACATATACCTGCCCACCGCGGCACCCCCGGCCCCGCCACATCCCTCAGCCCGCGGCC
>VZRQ01007361.1:3533841-3551701 GCA_013397975.1 Machaerirhynchus nigripectus | reverse complement strand
GGAAGAGGGGTTTGGGGGAGCTGGGGGCGCCGGTGCTGGGCTGGGAGAGGGCTGCTGGGCGGCGGTGGGGTTGGGTGCTGTGGAGAACTGGGAGTACTCGGGCAGAGGCTCCTGGGCTAGGGTTGGCGGCACTGGGAAGAGAGGTGTCGGGAAGGATGGTAGTGCAGAGCTGGGAAATGGAGGAGCTGAGGGTGCAGGGGAGACTCGTAGTGGGAACTGGTGATACTGGTGTTAGACTGAAGGGAAGGATGCTTGGGAGTGTTTGGATTGGGAGGAGGATGCTGGAAACCGCTAGTGCTGGTGCACGTATCAGGAGCTGGTGGTGCTGGGGATAGGAATGGGGAGCTGTCTGTGGATGCTAATGGGGTCGTGGGAGTCAGGAAATGGTGGGAGTGTTTGCGTTGCCGAGATAGGGGTGCTTGTATGAGAACTGGGAAGTACTGGAGACGAGCAGGGAATGTCCCTCTGGTTGCTGAGAAACTGGGAATAGTGGGTATATTGAGGCTGTGGAGTCCGGGTGCATTGGGAATGCTGAGGGTGCTGGGGAAGGCTGTGGGCTGGGCCTGGTGGGTCGTCTTATTGCCAGCTCCCTCCTTGTTCCATCCCCAGATTGCAAAGGAAGTGGCGAAGCTGCTGGAGATGAAGGCACAGCTGGGGGAGGATGAGGGGAAACACAAGTTTGTGCTCAAGACCCCGAAGGTAACTCCCCGCAGCACACTCCTGAGCCTCTCTGCATGCGTGTCCTCCCCCCATACATGCACCCAGCAGCCCCCACACATCTGTGGGCAAAACTCCAGCATGGCCACACCTGTCTTTGTTCTCATTCCTGTTTCTCCTTTCACTTTTAACCCGACAAACCCATTATCTTAGAGACTTCTGGGTGCTTCTGCGACTTTCCAGCTGCTGCTGGTGTGGTCAGGAAATTCCCATTAAATCAAGCTTTATTGTAGCTGCCCAGTGTGAGAGGGCTCATATCTGCCCTTGGTCTGAGGGGCTGAGTAATCCCTGGCTGAGCAGGTCTGGCCAGCTGCTGGAATTTCTGTGTCCTCTTGTGGAAGGACCTTTTCTTCACAAGTAGTTTTTCAGTCCCTGGGTCCCTAAGAATAGTGTCCATAATGCAGTTTCTGCTGAAATACTTTGTAACCTGAATGTTTCATCACTGGCAGCTGATCAGAGACCAGCTGCTGCTGTGCTGTGGTGTGGAGACAGGTATGAATATGCTCACAAACAAACTAGACTGTGGTGATGCCACTGACATAGGAAATCACAGAAACATGGAATGGTTTGGGTTGGAAGGACCTTAAAGCTCATCTTGTTCCACCCCCATGGTCAGGGTCGCCTTCCACTATCCCAGGTTTCTCCAAGCCCTGTCCAGCCTGGCCTTGGACACTTCCAGGGATGGGGTAGCCACAGCTTCTCTGGCCAATCTCACGGGGAAGAATTAATTCCCAGTATTTAAATGTCTCAAAACTGTTGCCTTTGTCCATTTCCTTTATGATATGTTTTGTTAAATGTAATTGTGGTGTGATGCCTGGAAAGTGGAAGGGTATTTCACTGTGTAAAAGTGTGGAGAGGGGCATTTTGCATGCCGGAGAAACACAATAGAGTTTCCAGCCCATCTCAGGCTTGTCTATGGCAGCTGAATGCCACCTGAGTGACCTGTGGGTGGGGGTGCTTCCTCCTGCCTACCTGCCAGGCCTTAGAAAGTGGAAGTTGGAGGTCTAACTAATTGACAAAGATTTATACGTTACTGAGAGCATAAAGGTGGTCATTGAAATAATTCAGTGATCCTTAACACCAAAGAAATGGGAAGGGAGCATGCCCCTGTGAGTCGTAGACAGAAGTTTCACAAGTGTTGCACTTTGAAAGATGATTTTTCTCTATGTTTGGAAATTGCAGAGCTGCTGGTTGTTCCACAGTTTCAGAGCATCTGCCCTCTGTTTCCACTTTTGGGGTGGCTCGTTGGGCAGGGGTCTGGCTAATAGGTCTGAATCAGAGCTGTAGACAGGTCCTGGCTGCACTGTCAGGCTCAGAAGCACAGTACTCTGACTGCTGGATCTGTTTTAGCTCCTTTGTTTCCTGTGCTGTGAAACTCCTGACTTAGGTTTCGCTCTGCAGGCTGTGGCAGACTCTGTCTGAGCTGTGTCCTGATGTTTTCCAATGTTTTTAGTGCTGCTTTTCACCAATATCTGGTGTCTGGACCTGGTCTCTCTGGCTTTGTTCGCAGTACGGCACCTTCTTCATATTGCTGCTGGCATCTTTCTCGCATCATGCCTCTGACCCAAAGTGTCCTTTGCTCCTTTCCTTCCCTCACCCCAGGGCACGCGGGACTACGGCCCCAAGCAAATGGCCATCCGTGAGAGGGCCTTCAGCGCCATCATCTCGAGCTTCAAGCGCCACGGAGCCGAAGTCATCGACACGCCGGTGTTCGAGCTGAAGGTGGGTGAGGACACAGCAGGTTGGCTGAGCTGGTGAGGATCCTGCAGCTGGAAGTGTTGAGGGTTGAGTTTCCTTCTTCCATTCCTAGGCATTCTCCCTTTCTCTCCTGGTTTTCTGTGTGCTCTAGGGCTGATCCCCTGTCACTGAAGATGGTGTTTGTTCGTGTGTTGTTTTGTTGTAGGAGACACTGACGGGGAAATACGGTGAAGACTCGAAGCTCATCTATGATCTAAAAGATCAGGGAGGAGAGCTGCTGTCCCTGCGCTACGACCTGACAGTATCCTGCCACAGCTGGTGCGGAGGGGCCTTGGCAGTCCTCCTTTTGGGGCAGTGCTGTCCTGAGGGGGAGGGAGGACCCCAAACTGACAGGGAGAGCATGAGCAGGCAGTGTGGTTCAGTGGGTGCAGAACCCTTGCTCGGTTATTTACTGTGCATTGCTTCTGTTTGGTGAAGGAATGCTTAGAATGATGGAAAATCCTGAGTTGGAAGTGACCCCAAGGATCATCGAGTCTGACTCCTGGCCCTGCACAGGACACTCCAGCCATGTGCCTGAGAGCATTTTCCAAATGCTCCTTGAGCTCTGTCAGGCTTGGTGCCACAACCACTTCCTTGGGGAACCTGTGCCAGTGCCCAACAACCCTCTGGGGGAAGAACCTTTTCCTAATATCCAGCCTGACCCTCCTCTTGACACAGCTTCATGCCCCATGTGTGTGGAAGTAAAGAAGATCTGTACTGAGTGTGGTTTCTCCCAGTCAGGGTTCCCAGACCAGGCTGCTGCAGCACATGGCCCACGTGAGACTGAGATCCAGCCTCAGGTGCTGCTGGAGGGAAGCCTGAAGGGACACCGAAAGGCAGTGTTTGTGGAGACCTTGGGGAGCTGTGATAAGTCCAGCTGTCTCATAGCAGTCCTTTGCCCCATGGGTGCTGGCTGGGGAGGCAGTGAGGACCCAGTGCTGCCTGTGACTGCTAACTGGGGGGGAAGATCCCTTCTTGTTCCCATCCTTAACTCTCTGTCTCAGGTGCCCTTTGCTCGCTATCTGGCGATGAACAAGATCACCAACATCAAGCGCTACCACATTGCCAAGGTGTACAGGAGGGACAACCCTGCCATGACCAGGGGCCGCTACCGCGAGTTCTACCAGTGTGTGAGTTTGGCTGTGGGCAAGGACACTGCTGGGACAGGCTGTGGGCTGGGCAGCACCTGTGGACACAGAGCACTGTCAAAATACAGGATCAAGTGCTGTGTTACCCTTCCCTGTGGCTTTGGAAAGCTCTGAAGGATCCACTAATCGTCTCCTTAGTGTGTCCTTATGAGTGTGAAAAACAACTGGAGAGTGGGAGAGTGGGCGTGGCAGCTGTGACACGGTGCTGGCGTGGTGTGGAACCTTGTCACAGAGCCCCCAGGTATCACCTCCTTTGCACTGTGTGGGAGGGCAGCTCCTTGCTCCATCCCACAGTGCTTGCCAGATGGGTGGTGGGGAACAATTTCCTTCTGATCCCAAATATGGCAACTGTTCAGCTCTGTGTATGTTAGCAGGACATACAAACCAGGCAAGGCAGTAGCATACGCTACTTCCTTTCCATGTTTAGTCAGTTTTAACTTAAAAGGAAGGGAAAACCCAGAGGCCAAATTACAGAGCAAGTAACAAAGCAATTTCCTTTGTGCCTCTCCCGTGGTAGCCCCAAGGAACAGCTTTGCTCTGCTCTACTGACACAGTCCCCAGGGACTCACACTGCAAACTTTCTGTTTGTTTGTTTGAGAATATTCCTACTTCATTATACAACCCCTGGGAATACCTTCCATCTTTGGCTTGGTGATTCCTGTTTCCAGATGACTTGGGGTCACTGTCTCCTGTCTCATCTCCTACTCCAAGATCTCACTCCTAGGATAGCTAGATGTGGTCTTCTAATTCCCAAGCTAAACTTACTTGTATCTGATTGTTTCCTTCCTCTCGTTTAAAGAGTTCAGCTTTTTAAACAGTAGCTGTCACCCCTTGATATGTATTCTTCCCCTTTCGCAAGTAAACATTTGGAAAATGTTTAGAGAAGTCTTCCCCTCCTTAGACCACGTAAATCAAGCTCTGTTACCTGTGTTACTTTCTCTCCTTGGGGATGTTTTCATTCTTTTCTCAGCCTAGCACCTTTTCCTGCAGCTTTTCTTCAATATAATTTACCAGCCCCTGATTTTTTTCAGTGAGATTTCATCTGTGCCATTTACAGCGATACCAGCACTTTCCTGACTTTCTGTGCACTTCCTGTACTTCCTCACCCAACTTTCCCAGGGATTGCATCAGCCCTTTTTGCACTCAGCTGATCAGGAATTACCTATGTGATCCCACCTCTTCCTTCCTCCAATGCCTCAGTTTATTTTGAGAGCTTGGTGAAGCCCTGTTGAAATATATCCACGTGATGAAAATTATTCTTGTACTCAAAATCTCACTGAAAACATTGCATTTGGGGATTCCTAAACAGGAGTTGAAGAAGGGCTCTCTTGTTGCTTTTGTGTTTTATTTCTCTCTGAACACTGATGTTTCCAATCATGGGATACCAGCCTAATAAAGCATCTTGATGCTGGGCTTTGATTCTTCTATGTGCTAGTTCATCTGGTAATGTCTGGTGGGGACTGCTCAGGCTTCCTGATTCCTTTTTCTGTCTTAGCAGTTGAAACTTTGGTTTTGCTTCTCTTGCCTTCCCTAATCATGAACTTGGTTGGAATGTGTATTAAAAAAAGCATCCTAAGAATCAAGGCGAAACATTTGGCATTTAGGTCATAGCAAATGAAAAGCATTTTTTTCCTCCCCTTTCTGGTTCCTTTGTCCTATTTATTTACTTCTGCTCCTCCTTTCTGTTGTTTTTCAAGGATCTCTGTTTCAGAGTGTCACACAGTAATTTGCTGGGTCAGGGGAGCAGATCACAGTGTACAAAGGCTTTGAAAGGCAGTGGACATGACAGCACTGCTGCCTTCCCTGGTAGAGGTCCTAGCCCACATCCTGTCCCTTCTGGACCCAGTCTGTAAGGGATAGTGCTCCCTCACATCCCAATTCTGTTGGTTTTTGTATACAAACTGCTGTTACCAGCAGCTGAAGCTACTTTGCTGCAGCCATGCTGTGGTGCTGAATTGCTCAGTGCCTTTTCCTCTGCCCCCAGGACTTTGACATCGCTGGGCAGTTTGACCCAATGATTCCCGACGCCGAGTGCCTGAAGATCGTGCACGAGATCCTGAGTGACCTGCAGCTCGGGGACTTTGTCATCAAGGTGAGACTGGGCAGGTTCTCTGTGCCCCAGTGGGAAGCAGTGGTCATTGCTCTGTGGTTTCACACAGGAGTACCTGCTCCCACTCTAAGGCCTGACCCAGAAGTTTTTCCCTCCTCTCTGCCTGGAGGCAAATGTGCTTCCTCTTGTGCTAAAGGTTGGACCTCCACTTGGACTTGCTTTGAGTTGGGAAAGACAGGAGTTTTCCTGAGGGTGCAGCTGACAGTATTCTCTCCAGAACTAACCACAGTCCCTTGCAAAATTCCAGCAGCCAGGTCGAATAATAGAATGGTCTGGGTAGGAAGAGACCTTAAATATAATCCAGTTCCATTACCCTGGCATGGGCAGGGACACCTTCCACTATCCCAGGCTGCACCAAGCCCTGTCCAGCCTGGCCTTGAACACTTGCAGGAATGGGGCAGCCACAGCTTCTCTGGACAACCCAGGGCCTTACCACCCCTATAATAAAGACCTTCTCCCTAACATGTAAGCAAATGATTGTCATATTCACTGCCTGCAGTAAAACAGGCCCTGGTCCAGGATTCCTGCACTTAACCCAGCTCCCGATGTCTCCTTAGCAGGGGCAGCTGCTCAGTGTGTGTGGTGTTGCCTGCAGACTCCTGCCTTTTCCACCAAGTTCTTTTTGGAGCTGAAGCATTTTCTAGAACAAGAGCTGTGCCCTACTGTAGGCTGAGCTTGCTATTTCTTCCAAAAAACCTCTGTTCCCTTGGGATGGCAGCAAATGGTGCTCGATGTGTAAGTGAGACAGGATGGGAAGGGTGCACAGGAGCAGGAGAGCAGTGGGTAGGAGTGCTGGATGCACAGGAGGGCAGTGGGATCTGTGAGGGACCCAGAGCTGGGCCATTGCTGGGCACTGCAGGGAGGTGAGCACTGCAGGCTGGATGTTGTGTTCCTGTTGCAGCCCCGTGGGGCAGCGGCCGGGAACTTCCCCTTGAACTTGTCTGGGGTGAGAGAAAGAACTGGGTATTTGGGCAGTGGTGAAAGTGGTGCCTTTGAGGATGAAGACACTCCTGCAGTGGGGAGTAACAGAATAACCTGCCTGTGGTTATTCTTGTCTCCCACAAGGCACTTTCTGGTTCATGTTGATGCTGGAAGATTCCAAATTCCTGTGCAGTTTCTCTGTTTCTGGCTAACTGTAGATGTTCTCACTACCCATGGAAATGTTGAATCCAGCTGAGTCTTTGGCCTCAATTACATACTCTTACAGAGCATAATTAAGCTACAGAATTCACTATACTATCATAAAAAAATAAATCCTCGCTGAGGGTTTAAGATAATCACATGTGCCTTTGCTCTTATGCTGGAAGTGTAGGGTAATACTCTGAATTCGTGTCCTTGGCTGTGGTCTGTTCCTGAGCTGGTTTTGCATGTCCACATGAGAGGACTCACAGGCCCTGATGGGGTTTTTTTGCCTGTTGAGTGGAGGTGTCTCTGGCTCTAGAAGGAAATGAGATGGCTCTGCCCAGGCTTGGTAGATGTCAGCTGTGCTATTTGGTCTGCTCCGGGAAGCTCATCTCCCCAAGAAGGGGAAAGAGAAATTGCAAATAGCAAAAAAAAAAAACTTTGACAGACATCTCCTATATTTTCTTCCATGCTTAAAAGTGCAGGGGAACGAAACAGGACACCGCTGAAGCATCTGCTTGAGTTCATAATTCCTGATGTGCTGCTCCTTTTCCCCCAGGTCAACGACCGGCGCATCCTTGATGGGATGTTTGCAGTTTGTGGGGTCCCGGACAGCAAATTCCGAACCATCTGCTCCAGCGTTGACAAACTGGATAAGGTATGGGCTGGAGCCCCAGGCTGCAACTGCTGCTGCTGGAGTCTCAGTGAATGAACCATGGTCTGTGAGAATTGGCTGGAAAATGCTGATAGGCATCGAGTTGTTCCCAGCTTTCCCTGGAGGGGATACATGCAGGGCACAGCATTCACATAGGAAAAGTGGATCCTCTGTTTTTTTCTCCAATATCCCATAAGGTCCTGATAAAAGGAAAGGTGGGAGGGGAAAACTGCTTGGGACGTTCAACATCCCAAACCTTCATCTGCTCAGGGTGCTGCTGCTCATGAACCAGGCTCATGAAAACCTGCACCAGATTAGGCTAGGGCATTGAAAGGCCTTTTTGAATGCATCAGGTTTAGTCAGGTGGTGTGAGGAATTACAGTTGTGTCCTGGAATTACAGTACAGCTCAGATTGGAAGGGATCTTGAGAGATCATCCGGTCAAACCTTTACTAAAATTTCAGACTTCAGGTACAAGGCAAGTGTGATATAAGCATAAAGCCTCTGTGAGAGCAGAGGAGTAGAGCAGTGCAGTTCTGAGTGTGTAATAGTCTGTAAGACAGTTTGAAGGTGACAGGGCAGAGCAAAATGGAAATCCGCAAGTGAGCAGGCTGACACAGTTGTCATGCTGTCCAGGACCCTGCTGATGAGCACTGTCCTACAAGGTGCTGCTGTTCTCCTTTGGTGCTGTGATGTTCAGCATCCCAGATGAGGACACAGAGCCTGCAGGCTGTGCATGTTGCTGGCCAGGCAGTTCAGCACGATCCAGGTACCACTGGACAGCACGTGCCTCTGGCTGTGCGTGGGACCCTCAGGAGATGGACACAGCAGTGAGAAGTGAGGTGGTTTGGATGAGGTTTCTGTATTTTCCCTGGAAACAGAGAAGAGGATTGGAAGTGTGAGTAGTAAGAGATCCTTGATCATTTCATCCATGCTGTGCTGACTTGGGCTGGTAGCACGGGTGCTTTTATCAGTCATGCTGAGTGTGGCCATTTCTGTTTGTGTGGCGTAGCCAGGTTTGCTGGGACACAGAACAGCCCCTTCAGTGTGCAGCTGTACCTTTTAAGACTTGAGGCAGGGAAGTCTCAGGTTTTGGGCTCGGCAAGCTGCCTGAAGAGCACTGGCTGTTGTGAAGGTCTCCAAGGGATTTGGGCCATTTTGTGGCCTTTTGGGAGGAGGGAAAGGTGCCAGAATAGGAACAACTTTTTATTTGCAGCTGATTGTCTTGGCTGTTGGCCCTAGTCAGATAAAGATGCTGGAGATCACTCTCTAAGTGTGTGTACAGCCCCCCTTTGGTTGCTAAGGAAAAGGAACCATAAAATGAAGTGCAGTCTAAAGCTTCCAATTTCTTGGTTTGGGATCTGAAGTAGAATTTGGAGGTCAGTATCTGTGTGTTGACATTTGTGTGGAGGACACGATGTGCTGATGGCTTCAAAGAGTGCTCCTATGCTTCGTGTTAAACCCTGCTGAACACAGCAGCTTGTGTCTCATGTGGTCATGGTTCCTTGTTGAAGGGTGAACTCCCATTTCCTGGGGGGGGCTCAGCAGATAGTCAGATGAAGTCAGCTGGATGAAGTCTCGCTCACAGCCTCACTAGCAGAGATCCATTGCAGAGGCATGACTGAAGTTTGGGGCTGTGTATGGGTGGAAAAGCAATGGGAAGGGAGCATTGGGCTTCTTTCTGATGGGATCATTTCCGTGTGATTTATCTCAGTGCAGCTGGGTGCAATCAAGACTCAGATTCTCTTTGACCCCTTGGTCACTGGGAACATGACAGCATATTATGCTTACATTGGGTTTTTTCCATTACCCAAGCAACACCTTACACCTTTCCAGGTGATTCCATGACCAGCAACACTTTCCTGAGTGGTGTTAATGACTAAGTACCTAACCAGGGAAACCACAGCAGCAAGAAGGCTCTCAGACCTGGTGGTTATACAGTGCTGATACTCGATTCTGGCCAGAAATCAAACAAAGTATTTTTATAGGGTTGGGATACAAACCGGCTGTGCAGAGGTACCAGAAATGGAGTTATGCACGCATGACTGTGCTCTGAGAGCTGCTGCTTCTCTCATGCACCTTGTAGCCATGATGATGGGATTCTGCCATGCAGAGGAGAGCCCGTGTCCCTCAAGCAGTGGCTAATGCCCTTCTCTCCCCTCACAGGTGCCATGGGAAGAAGTGAGGAGCGAGATGGTGGGAGAGAAGGGGCTCTCTCCCGAGGCTGCGGATCGCATTGGGGAGTACGTCCAGCTCCATGGTGAGCACCACGGGGTTGTGCCCTTGGCCTTGTTCTGGGCTGGGGATGGAAGGTGCAGGGCACACGCCTGGCTGGCCGGGGCCACCGTGTCAGGTGCTGCTGCCCTGACACTCCTGAGGCATGGCTGGTCCCCACAGGTGGGCTGGACCTGATTGAGCGGCTTCTCCAGGACCCACAGCTGTCCCAGAACAAGCTGGCCAAGGAGGGGCTGGAGGACATGAAGCTGCTGTTTGAGTACCTGACCCTGTTTGGCATCACAGGGAAGGTGAGGAGGTGCAGGGGCAGGAGGGGGAGCTGCCCTGGTGGGCGCCCGAGCACGCAGTGACGGGGCCTCCCCTGTGCCCTGCAGATCTCCTTCGACCTGAGCCTGGCGCGGGGCCTGGACTATTACACGGGGGTGATCTTTGAGGCTGTGCTGCTGCAGCAGGAGAACGAGCACGTGGAGGAGCCGGTCAGCGTTGGGAGCGTGGCCGGAGGCGGCCGCTATGACGGGCTGGTGGGGATGTTTGATCCCAAGGGCCGGAAGGTGCCCTGTGTGGGGGTGAGCATTGGGATCGAGCGGATCTTCTCCATCCTGGAACAGAGGCTGGAGGTAGGTGCCTTTGGTGCTCGGCTAAGAGTGGTTAATCCCCAGGTCCAGCAGATGCTGAAGTGAGTGTTCCTTGCTCTAGCATTTGGAGAAGCCAGCCAGGAATCAGAACCAGGGTATAACCTCCAGTTCTCTCTAGCCTGGCAGAAGATATCTGGGGCTCCCACTGAAGACAAGACCCTTCTTCCCACAGCCCTCAGACATGGCTTCTCCAGCTGCAGCTGGATGGGGCACTTTAATCCTCAGCAGCAGCAGGTACCTAGGGCAGGTTACCTTAGTGTTCCCCAATGCATTAGGCATCCATGTGAACCCATGTCCGTGTTGGCAAGGCAGCATTGTCCTGCAAGGGAGGCAGCAGCCTCACACATCTATTTGGCCTGCCTATGGCACTACAGAGAGCAGACAGGGATCATATGTTCCAGGGCAGGAAGTGCAGTGCCTCTAGGGGGGTTTCCCAGATAGCTTTTTCCTCTTCCCCCTCCTCAGAGTTGTATTGTTCTCCATCCCAATCAATGGGTGTTAAACAGGTCTTTGTAAGCTTCCAAAATGTGGTCATGTTTCCCTCCCCCAGAAGTCTGGTGTTGGTTCTCTCTTGGCAGCCAGACACAACTGGAATTTCTGTATAGAAACTGAATTCCTCCCCCAGCACCTCCAATCCTGGCCAGGTTTGTTCCTTTGCAGGTGACCTTTTCAAGGCTTCTCCCTTCAGCAAGACAGCAGGAAAATGCCATATGGAGTATCCAGAATCTGCCACAGGGGCTGGTGGAGCATTCAGCTTGCTGCTGTTTAACCCATAGTTAGTAGCTCAGCTGTAGAGCAGGCAGCTGCCCATGTCCACCTCTGGGTGTGCTGCTCCTGTGCTGCTTGGAGCAGGTATTTAGGGGGCCCTTGGATGTGGAGAAACAGGAGGGAAGCTGTGTTAAGCACACATCGTGGAACAACTGCAGAAAATGAGGTTCTGCTCTAGGATGGGATCTGTGGGACCTCCCTGACTCTGAGTTTATGCTGTTGATCCCTCTGAGCCCAGTCCTCTTCACTGCTGGACTAATGGAGCTGAGTGGTCACCCATCCTGCTCATAGAATCTCAGGTATCTTGGTGGCATCTTTTGAGTCTTGTCCCCTCTCTAGGCCTCTGAGGAAAAGATCAGGACAACAGAGACACAGGTGCTGGTGGCCTCTGCCCAAAAGAAGCTTCTTGAAGAGCGACTGAAACTTATCTCTGAACTGTGGGATGCTGGAATCAAGGTATGACTGGGTGATGGCAAAGTCAAGAGCTGCCTGGTTCACTCTCTCCCTGGGAATGGACCAGCTCTGGCTTTGCTTTGGGAAGGGGTTACAGGGAGCAGGTGGGGAGCAGACTGCCTTCCTGAATGGAGCCTTCCTCTTCTCAGTTTCCCAAATCATGGGCTCTCCAGTAAGGGCAGCAGGACTTGGTTAGCCCTTTAACTGCAAGGGCTGCTCTGCCTTACCTCAGGATAGATTCCCAAAGCAGGCAGCAGGGCCCTCGTCCCTGCCTGCTGCAGACAGACTGCCTCAGTGAGGGGAGAGGAATGCCTGGGTGCTCTGCTAGGCTCCTGGCCCTGTAGAGACATCCCAGGTGACATGGACTAGGGTTAATGGCCTGGTGATTCCCAGGATAATCGGTGTCTTGTACCTTGGAGCTGTGTTGTGTTATTGCTCATTGGCATAATCCTTTCCATTTAGGTTGGAAAGAGCCCTTGACACCATTGAGTCCAACCATTCACCCAGCACTGCCAAGGCCACCACTAAACCATGTCCCCAAGTGCCACATCTGTGTCCGTTACATCCCTCTGGGGATGGGGATTCTACCTTGGGCAGCCTGTGCTAATGCCTCACGGGCCTTTTGAGGAAGAAATTTTCCCTAATATCCAGGATCTTCCCTGGCTCAACTTGAGGCCATTTTGTTCTGTCACTTGTTACTTGGGCAAAGAGACTGACCCCCACCTGCTCCCCCCTCCTGTCAGGGAGTTGTGGAGAGTGAGAAGGCTCTCCCTGAGCCTCCTTTTCTCCAGGCTGAGTCCTCCCAGTTCACTCAGCTGCTCCTCATCAGAGTTGTGCTCCAGACCTTTCCCCAGCTCCATTCCCTTCTCTGGACACGCTCCAGCCCCTCAGTGTCGTTCTTGCCATGAGGGGCCCAGAACTGAACATGGCATTTGAGGTGTGGCCTTATCAGTGCCCATGCAGAGGGACTGTCACTGCCCTGGTCCTGCTGGACACACTGATGCTGGTACAAGCCGGGTGCCTTCCTGCCCACCTGGATACACCTGATCTTGTGTTCAGCCACTGTCAACCACCACCTCCAGGTCCTTTTCCACAAGGCACTTTTCAGCCAGTCTGCCCCCACCCTGGAGCATTTCATGGGGTTTTGTGGCCCATGTGCAGGACCCAGCACTTGGCCCAGCCCTCTCCATGAGTCCATCCTCTCCCCACCACACAGCCTCACTCACCAGACTGGCCCAGCAGTGCCTGGTTGAAGGGGTCCAGTGAAACATCCCAGTTTGATGGTAATGGTGTGCTCTGGCTTTCTCCCAGGCAGAGATGCTGTACAAGAAGAACCCCAAGCTGCTGAATCAGCTGCAGTACTGTGAGGACACGGGCATCCCTCTTGTCGCCATTGTGGGTGAGCAGGAGCTCAAAGATGGAGTTGTCAAGCTGCGGATCGTGGCAACCAGGGAGGAGGTATGGCCTGTGGCGGCTTGCCAGGGTGGGGGTGGCTATGTGACCCTCCAGCCCAGCTCAGACCAGCCTTCCAGACCCAGGGGTCTTTCCAGCAACTTCTGTAACACCCCATATTCCAGTTCCTTGCCCCATGCAGCTTCCTGGAGTCATGAAATGCTGTTGTCTCTAGCTCTGGAGAGTTTCCTATCATGTGGCTTCCTTGAATGCCTCAGTTCAGGAGCCTGGAGCATGGAGAGGTGATTCAGTGGCCTGCATGGCTGCTCATGCTTTCAGTCCCTGACACGGGACCATCGATGAAGGTCCTGGAGGTGCATTCTTGCTATGAGTGAGACTGAACAGAACTCGGTTAGCCCTGAACTGCAGGGCTGCTCTGTGCCTATTAACCCAGGACAGATTCCCAAAACAGGCAGCACTGGAATCAGTGCAGAAGTCACTGGCTAGATCACTGCATAGATCACCTAGATCAGTGGCTTTACCAATAGGAAAGAGTGGGAAGAGAATCATTCTCACAGCCATTGTGCAGGAGAGGGCTTATTGGGGTTGCTGGCGGGTACCTGCTCTTACAGGTTCAGCTCTGTGGTTGCTGCAGCCCACTTGATCCCTGTAGAGGGGCTGGTGACACCTTGGTGTGACCTCCTGAGGCACAGGGCTATGACTGTGGTGATGTGTCAAGCTGCTGGAGTTGTACTGAAGCAACTGTTTGCTCCCCCTGTGTAGGTCAATGTTCGCAGGGAGAGCCTGGTGGAGGAGATCAGGATACGAACGAATCAGTGTTAAACCCCTTTGGACGCAGCTACTCCTTTGCTGGATTCTGGCTGACAGATTTCCTTCCGTGAATGCCTTCACCAGGCTGTGCAGCAGTGGGTGGGGTGTCGGGGTGACTTTGAAAGCTGTATTTATTCTTGTCTTACGCCCTTCTTCCCTGGCGGGAGCCAAGAGGCTGCACTGACTCCTGCGCCATGCCCTGGCCCGTGAGAATGTTGCTGGGAAGATGTTGTGGAGGTGGCTGTGGCAGATGCCGGCCGCACGTCTGCCGCAGCGCCCCATGGAGCCGCATGCTGGCAGCAGATCCCGGGGGTTTGGCTGCAGCTTCTTGTTCCCGTCGCTTTGAATAACCATCCCAGCCCATCTCTCTGCTCTGGCTGCAGGGGGGTGACCTTATCCCCAGCAAAATGTAATGGCGCTGCTCCCAGAAACATAATAAATCTGTCTGTCCCCTGCTGTGACTCCTGTCTCTGCTTGCTGCTCAGGGCAGGGATTTGCTCACCTGCCTCATTAAGCCAGAGCTGTTTTTTAAAGGTCATTGTAGATGTTTCTGCAGCCGTGATGTTTCCTGCTCCCTCTGGATACCCCGGGTGCTGCCAACCCCAGTGACAGGTGCAGAGCCAAGCCCCCACAGCCAGGTGGAGCTCCATGAGCGACCTCTCAGTCATGAGCATGACAGGTCCCCCAGTCTCCTGTGGGGGGCTTGGGGTGCCCCCCAGGTCCCTTCCCTGCTGAGCCACACAAACCCAGTCAGTTTGTAGATCTGTGGCTCCCTAAACTAGAGTTAGACATGCATAAAGCATAAAGAAACAATGCATCTTTTCTGTGCATAAAGAGGGAAGACAAGACAAGGGAGGGGTAGGGAGAGCAAGGTAGGAAAGGGCTCGGCAAGGATAGAACAAGGAGCCAGAAGCAGAACAAGACAAGGGAAGGAAAAGTAAGGCAAGGGAGGGGTAGGCAAGGCCTAATAAACATTATGTATCTAATAACAGAATAAGAAGAGAGTAAAAGTACAGTACTTCAATAGCACAATAACCCATTAATGCAATGAAAAAATTACCGGAATGCCAAAATAGAATAAAGAATAATAAGAGAAAATAATAGTAATAGAATAAAACTTTATTTATTGCCTTTACTTGTAAAATTACTTTAGATCCCTGCGAGGCCGCATCCTTCCGCCCCTACTCGCGGGACCCCCATGCCCCTGGGCAGCGGCCGGTGCCCCCGCCGCCCACTCGGGCCCTGCACCAGCGTCCGGCGCCGCCGCTGACCGACTTCCGCGGGGCGCAGCGGGCGGGACAGAGCCGCTTCCCCGCCAGGCACCGACAGGACCAGGCCGCCAAGGGGCCCCGCCCGCCTGAGGGCCCGGCCCAGGCAGCCGCGGGGGTCCCGCCTCTGCTCACCGGCGCTCCACGATTCAGCAGCGGCGGGAGTCCCATCCCGGCTCACCGGCGCTCCCCGCCTGGCGCTGCCGCTCCCGCCTGCACTCACATCCCCCAGCCGCACTGGGACCACCCCCCTCCTGCAGCCGTATTTATACCCTCCTGCCAGCACGGCGCGGCCCGGTCCAGCCAATCACAGCGCGAGGGCACGGCCGGCCCAGCCAATCCCGGCCCGCCTGCTCCCGCCCCGCTCATCTGCCCGGACCCCGCTGTCCCCTCAGGCCCTGCTCCCACCGCCGCCGCTCCGGGGCCGATCGCGCCCTCTTTCCCCGCCGTCCCCTCCTTCCCCCGGGAGAGCTCCGGGCCGGGACCGGAACGGGGAGACCCCGCCGTCCCTTCCCGGGTCCCACAAGCACCTGCCGGGGGCTGCCGCATCGATGCCGCGGCTCTGCCGACTCCCGGAACAGCGCCTTAGGCGAATGCGGGGGCGGAGCCGGGCTGAGGGGCCGGGCCGCGACCGAGCGGGCAGAGCTTGGCGGGACCGCGGCCTGACTGAAAGGGCGGCTGTGATTAAGCGAGGCGAAGAAAGGCGGGCGGAGATTGGCCGGGCCGGGCGCTGNACAGCAAGGCAAGGGAAGGGAAGGTAAATGAAGGCATGGGAGGAGAAGGCAAGGACGGGGTAGGCAAGGGAGGCATAATCAAGGTAGTGCAAGGGAGGGGCAGGGTACACAAGGCAAAGCAAGGGAGTGGTTGAAAGGCAGGGCAAGGCAGTGCAAGGGANCGGTCCGGAACTGGCGGGGCTTGGAGTCTGTGTGGCAGCGGCCGTGGAGAGCTGCGGGTGCTCGGGAGGGCGGGGTTCGGGGCGAAGGGTGACTCCAGGAGCGCTTCCCGTGGGTCCGGGTACCTTCGGCAAGGCCTGGAAGGGGTCGGAAAAACAAGGCATGGAACAGGCAGGCAGGGGAGGGAACGGTACAGCAAGGCAAGGGAAGGGAAGGGAAATGAAGGCATGGGAGGAGAAGGCAAGGACGGGGTAGGCAAGGGAGGCATAATCAAGGTAGTGCAAGGGAGGGGCAGGGTACACAAGGCAAAGCAAGGGAGTGGTTGAAAGGCAGGGCAAGGCAGTGCAAGGGAGCGGCACAGGCTTGGGGCAGAGGGGCTGGAAAGCTGCCCTGCTGGAAAAGGCCCTGGGAGTGCTGGTTCACAGTGGCTGAACATGAGCCAGCGTGTGCCCCAGAGGGCCAGTAAGCCAAGGGCCTCCTGGCCTGTACCTGCAGTAGTGTGGCCAGCAGGACCAGGCCGGTGGCTTCCCGCTGTCCTGGGTACTGGTGAGGCCACACCTCGAGCGCTGCATCCAGTTCTGAGCCCCCCAAGACTCAAGAAAGACATTGAGGGGCTATTGCATGTCCAGAGAAGGGAATGGAGCTGGGGAAGGGTCTGCAGTGTTAGTCGTATGAGGAGCAGCTGAGGGAGCTGGGGGGGCTCAGCCTGGAGAAAAGGAGACTTGGGGGGGACCTTCTCGCTGTCTTCAACTCCCTGAGAGGAGGGTGGAGATCAGACTCTTCTCCCAGGGAACAAGGGACAGGACAAGAGGAAATGGCCTCAAGCTGCACCAGTGGAGGTTCAGGTTGGACATCAGGAAGAATTTTTTCACAGAAAGTGTGAATAAGCACTGGAACAGGCTGCCCAGGGCAGGGGTGAAGTCACCATCTCTGGAACTGTGCACAAAACAACTGGACCTAGCACTCAGTGCTCTTGTCTGGCTGACGAGGTGGTGATTGGTTACAGGTTGGACTCGATGATTTTGGAGGTCTTTTTCAGCCTTAATGATTGCATGATAAAAAGGGCAAAGAAGAGCATTGAAAACCACCTTTGCTGATCCTTTTTAATTTAGAATGTTTAATTACATTTGTAGACTTTCATTTCTGTTTGCAGTTACGCTTTTCTAAAGGTTGTGCATGTCAGCCTTAGACTGTTGAAATAAAAGCTTCCAGCAGGGTTAAAACTGGGAGCACAGATAGCAAATGTGAATTGAACCATTTAGTAAATGGAGACATCATTAAAATGATGTTTGTTTCATCATTAAAATGGAAACAAACCCAGATTTTTTTGTTGTTGTTTGATGGCTCACGTAGTAACCAGAGAAAAAAGAACAATTCCAGTGCAACACAAAATATGAAACCATGCAGTGATTTCAGACATTGCCTCAGTGGGCTGATTAACTGCTTGTAAATACTTAAACATGAGAAACTGTGGGTGATAATCTGTGTTTTACCATCACAATAAGGTCAGTGGAGCTTCCTCTTCAGAAACTGCTGAATGTAAGTATATCACATAGTCTTCAACCTAGAAAATTAAAATTAAATAGTGCCCTTATTAAAATGTTAAGTCATAACACCAGGCACTAATTCTTATCTGGTTTAAATGAAGACAAACGATATTTCTGTGGTTGAAGCTTGATGCTGGTGCAATATTTCCCCCCATATATTTATATAGCTGAAGGTTTGTATGTTTCCTCGTTATACTTTTTAGCATGTACGTCAAGTCTTTACTCATCATAACTATGAGGTGGTGGAACTAATTAAAAAGAGAGCAGTACTGCTGCAGTGGAGGTCATTTACATTTTAGTTTAAAGCAGTAAAAATATGCTTAGAACCTCTTGATATAATTTCACATCAC
>VZRQ01007361.1:3445931-3523208 GCA_013397975.1 Machaerirhynchus nigripectus | reverse complement strand
CAGGGTCCTGTCGGCGCTGCCCCGCGGGCCGAGGGCCGGCCGAGCGCGGCGTGCTCGGAGCAGGAGGAATGCAGCGTGTCCGCCGACACCGTCCTCGCCCCGCTGCGGGCAGCCCTGGACGCCTGCCGGGCCACGGCGCAGGTGAGGCCGCGGCCCCTCCCGCCACCTCTGACCCCGCGGTGCAGGAGGGGCGGCAGCCGGGGCAGCCAGGCAGTGGCTGGCTGTTTCCAGGAGACCTGAGGGGGGGAAGAGAGCCGCCCCTGCCCCGGGGGCTCTCCAGAGCTGGTGGGGGCACATGCCCTCGCTCTCAGCTCACCTCTGCTTCCAGAAACAAGTGTGCAATGACATCGGGCGGCGGCTGACAGTGCTGGAGGATGCGTGGGCTCAGGGGAAGCTGTCGGCACCAGTGAGGAAGAGGATGAGCCTCCTGGTGCAAGGTATGGGGTGAAGGGGGCTGCATCCGCACCAGCAGCAGGCCCTGGGGCAGAGGCACCCACGGGACAGTGGATCCTGTGCCCCTGACGGGGTCCCCCATCCTGGCAGAGCTTCAGCAGCAGCACTGGGATGCGGCTGACGAGATCCACCGCTCACTTATGGTGGACCACGTGAACGAGGTGAGCCAGTGGATGGTGGGCGTCAAGCGCCTCATCGCTGAGACACGGGACCTGCCCACCGGAGAGACGGACGGCAGCGCCGACACCGAGCCCACGGCTGAGCCCACAACTGAGCCCACAACCGAGACCGCGACTGAGCCGGGGCAGGAGCCCTGACACCCGGGACGGGGCTGTGGACTGAGAGTGCGGCAGCCCATGCCCAGGGCCACCGGCAGGAACAGGGCCCCTGCTGCTGGAAGGAGTCTGGGCACCCCCTCTGCCTCCCAATCCTCATCCAGGAAAAGGGGATTTTAATCATTGCGACATTTTAGTGGCGATTCATTATGTTTAATAAACAGCACCAACCTGCCCCCTCCAACAGTCTGCCTGAGGGTTCTGGCACTGACTGGTCCTGGGGCGCCCAGGGTCAGCAGGAGATGGGATTGCTGGGTGAGGCCATGGCTGCTTCATGAGGCTTGGCCAAGGGGCTCTGGCCTTAGCAGGGTGCTCTTGGCCAACAGGATGTTAAGGGGAAGAATCAGGAGCAGCTGGCTGGAGCAGGCAGTACTTTGTGTCCCTCCTGCACTGGCTGGCAAAGCTTGGCCCCTCCTCTGGCAGAGGGGGGCCTACAGCAGCCCGAGAGCCCAGCCCTGCTGCAGGAGGGGTCTGGGCTGGCTGGGGAGGCCGACGTGCCAACAGCCCCTGGCATGACCAGGGTTTGTGCTGCAGCCACAGCCCTGGCTCCCATCTGGGCTCCTGCTGTCCAGGCTCAGACCTGAGTCTGCAGCCTAAGAGACCTGGGTGACCTCAGGGATAGGGAGGTCCAGGGACAGACAGATGCCCAGTCAGGTGTTAACTGTGCTGTTCTCCCCCCACTCACAGGACAGCCTCACCAGCTGAGAACAGACCCCCAGGTCTTCACCACCCCGCCCCCTGCAGTGTCGCCCTCTGCACCCTCCTGGTGCTGCTCACCGCCCCTCCCTGGGGGCGAGGACCCCGCTGAGCCCTGACAAAGACACACACCAGGTTAGCTCAGGGGTTTCACGGTGTTTATTGATCAAGCATGAGCTCCTAGGCAATTGCACCAGCCACTTGTGCTAGAGCCTGAGGTGTCACACGTCCATCCCCAGCATCAGAGAGGGCTGCAGCCAGCTGGTCACGGTGCCAGCACCTCCACGAGGCCCAGGAACAGGCCCAGCCATGGCCTGGAGACGGGGAGATGGAAACTCAGATGTCCATCTCAAACTGGTCTTGATCTGCAAGGGCATGGATGGATACAGGACCAGGGTTAGGATGGGGCTGGCTTGGCAGACAGGGGCAGGCAAAGGGGGCAGGAGCTGGAACTGGGGCTAGGTTGGGATCTCGTCTCGTCCGATGCCCCTGGAAGGTGGTCCATGGGCAGGGGCTGTGGCCCTGGGCTGCTCACCTGGCATGGCCTCTTCACTCTCATTCCGCTCCTTGAGCTCCTCCAGCTTGACGAGGCTGGACTGGGCCAGGGATGTGACACCGGGGGTCTGGGGCAGGCAGCAGGGAGGGGTCCTGGCCGCGGGTGAATTCTTGCACTCCAGCAGGAACTTGCGGTCGCAGATGATGCGGGTACCTGCCAAAAGCAGGGGGCTGTCAGGCACTGCCGGCCCTGGCCACCCCCGCCCCTGAGCACCTCAGCCCAGAGCAGGGGGTGGGACCCAGTGCTCGGCTATGGCTCATGGACACATCTGGCTCTGGAGCCACCATGGGGCTTCCCACAAGGCAGCCTGTGACACCCATCCTGCCCAGCAGCTATTCCCCACGTTATTCCTCCCCTTCAGGCTCCTGGAGCTCTGCGGGATGCAGCACAGGGGGTCCAGCCTCCAAAGGGCTACCCCATGGTGGCCAACATAGGCCACCCCTGTGCTGCCTGGAGGGCAGGGCCAGTCCTGGGGCACGCAGCGAGGCCCTAGCCTGCTGGCCAGGCAGCAAGAGCTTTGTGTGGCACCCTGTTCCAGGGCGGAGCAGCAAGGGCTGGGTATCCCACGGTGGGCACCCTGGGGACCTGTTCCCATCATCTCAGCCAGCCACCTGCTGCTCCCTGCAAGAGGACAACAGCTGGGTTCGGTGGGACACCTCCTCCTCCAGCCTGCTGGGTGTGCAGCGTCCACCCGGAGCACACACTGCCTCCTCCCCCTGCTCCTACTGCCTGCCAGCAACGCCCGAGGTCGCACCAGCCTGTGTGCCACGCCTGCGGCCCTGCCATCCCCTGCCCATCCCTCCTGCAGCCGAGCACCCGTTCCCTGCCAGGCTCTGGCAGCAGGTGCAGCCCAGGGTTCCAGGGAGCCCGGAGCTCCTGCTCGCACTGCAAACACCTTACACAGCCCGTGCCTGCCAAGGCCCTGCAGCACCGGGCCAGGCTCTCTCACCCCAAAGAAGCGTAACTGAAGGCACACGATGGAGCCAGTGCCCACAGGGCGGGCACCTGTGGCTCAACCCGAACACGCCCAGCTCAGGGATGAGGCACATGCTTCCCTGAGGACAGACAGCAAAGAAAAGCACCTGCTCAATGGCTGACCCAGGGGGTCAGAAGGGGAAAGGAGGACAGGTCTGGGGGTGCCCTGCCACCCAGGGCTGGTGAACTAGGGTGGGCACTGACTCTGGCATTACCCCCATGGTTTCCCTGGATCCAGCCAGCCCGCCCTGAGGGACCAGCACTGCACTCACCAGCCCCCTGGCACTGCCACCAGCCCGCTCCCCAGAAGCACAAGGCCCTGGCTCTGCCTGTGCCCCCTGTAACCATGGGGCAGTGATGGTCCAAACTTCGAGCAGGATCTTCCTACAAAACTTTGGGGTTCCCTTTTCCACTTCAGTGGAGGCTGCTGGGGCCACTCGGATCTGGTGCCCAGAGCAAGTGCCCGTGTCCCCAGGGAAGGAGCTGCGCGGGGGAGAACCCAGCGAGGGACCCATGCAGCAAAGAGCTGCCTACGTTGGGCAGGGTTGGGGTGGCCAAGGCTGTTCCAGGGACAGCCTCATCCCCATCCTGGGTCTCGTCCCCTGGTGTCACAGAGCCACCCACCCTGGAGTTGCAGCCCTCCAGGATGGGGAGACACTGGCTCCCCAGGATGGGGCAGGAGGAGGTGGCACTGCTTGCTGCAGCCAAGGAACCCACAGAAGTGGGCACCTCACCCTGAGAGCACACACCTATTGCACCACAACACTGCTTGTTTTCAATACAGTTGCTGCTGACACGTGTCCCCTGCCCGTGGCAGGGGGTTGGACTGGGTGATCTTCAAGGTCACTTCCGACACAAACCTTTCAGTGACTCTGATTCTGTGTACCTCTTTTGGTGTTGGCACTACCAGTGGGGCAGCAGCAGTTCAATTTTTTTTGCATTTTGTCCTCAAATACCAAGAAAAATATCAGAGTATATCATCCAGTAGTGCTTCTGAGGTTGATTTGCCTGCAGTACTTGGATACTACTTGTGCAGTTTGGGTTTTCAGTACTTCTCTATGCTTTTACTGGGGAAACTGCTGCTGCATGTAAGGGTTTGTCTGGATAAGGTGGAAGAAGGTGAAATCTCCACCTGGTCTGAGATTGATCCATTAGATTAGACACTATTTGCACTGGAGTTCCCTGCTTAAGGAATGGATCCAACATTCCGTGTAGTTACTGCATCGCTTTGAAGCAAAAGCAGAAATAAGCACAGTCCAAGTGCAGAAAGTGGAGAACTGGGTCAGGAATTAATGTTCATCTTAAGCAGTGTGCAAAAATCCTCTTCCTCACAGAAAGGACTTGAGGAGCTCTTAGCAGATTTACAGCATTACAAGAAGCTTAGAACTGAACCTATTACATTATCCTCTGGTGGGAAGCACTTTTCCAAGATCTGCTTCTGGGCAGGTGAAGGAACCCTGCATACACCTATCACTGTTGTCAGCCCTTCTTTGCAGCCCTGAGCAAAACCTGATCTCTCAGGTGACCACCTGCCAAAAGTGCCAGAGGCAGCAGAACTAATCCAGAAGGAAAAAACCAGAACCCAGAAGCAGGTTCACACCAATAAAAGGCTCACAAGTGGCAGGGGCAAGGACTCTGCAGACATCTGTGGCTCCAAATCCTCCCAAACCTGACTGCACCCACGTGCTCAGTACATGACCCTGGGGAAATGCATCACCGGGCATGGCAGCAGCTACTGAGGACAATAACATACAGCCCTTTCCAAAATTCTCACACACAACCTATAAATGCTGTTTGCCTTTTATTGAGTATTCAGGTAAATATTTCACATTAATACAGGCTACATAAAGTAGAGCCACTATACGACATGAAATTTACTCAGCTTTTCCTTTGAAGTCTGTAAACAATTATACAGGTATTTACCACTCTAAAAGGTCGAAATCATGTCATCAGCTAGTTCTCTGCTGCATACAAGGAGCATTCAGTAGTGTTTAGCCAAAAGCACTAGTTTTGTCTGATTTTTAAATTTGAAGTGGCTAAACTAACTGGAGAACAGAATCAGTTTGTATAGGTAAGTCAATTTGTTCTTATACAACGGGCAATCGAGATTCCATTGTTACAGCCCACAGAAAATTGCTTAGTTAGGCACATGAAAAAAATCCCCAGGGTTCTTCAAGGTCATAAAGATTCCCAAACCAGGCTAAAAAAGGACAGACCCCCTTAAATCAGTTGACGTACTTGAGATGCATGTTTCCAATGTGAGGTGCCCAGGTGCCAGGCCAAATCTACAGCAAGAAATAAAAAGACAAATCTATTATAAAAACAAATAAAGGTTCCTTTAACAGTGTTTTACCACTGAGGGCGAGCATAAGGCTTCCCTCAAAATACAACCAGACTGTCCAAAGGCAGGAGCTCTCCAGCTCTGGCCAAGGTCTGACTGACATCCTGCAAGGTGCCGAGTATGGATATAAACCCTCCACTTGTACCAGTCCATTACCTGGCTGAGCAGTCTTGAAATGCTGCTCCTTTTACCTGCAAGGTTTGGTACCGATAGCGCCGTGGATATTTTATGAACACACACAGACACACACACACACACACACACAGAGTAGGGAAAAGTCATGCAAACAATCTCAATCCTAGTTTCAAAGAACTGAAAAATCCAAATGTGTCACCCAGCCAAAACTGGGTGTCACAGCACCGTGTAAAGCCCCGGGAAAGCACAGGTGAGAAGAGAGAGCCACACTACCTGCTGAGCATCAGTACATTCTGTTGAGTTCTGGACAACTTTGATCATGGGATTCCAGGCAGGATCTGGAGTATGGAGCCCGTTAAAGAGGGGCCCTCCTGGGCCATCTGCCAGCTGGGGGTGCGAGGGTATCAGAGTGCCGCCGTACATGGAGATGGGCAGGCCCTGAGGGGACAAGAGAGCACTGGTGAAGGACGTGGGGAAGGGTGGCTGTAGGACCAGACAGAGCCAGGTCACCTCCATAGGTAATGTTCCACTAATAGCAGGAATCTCAGCACTGTGAGGGAGCACCAGGGCAGAGTATGGAACATGGTGACTTCAGAGTTGGAGATCCAGCCAGCTTAGCCATTTTTCTCAACTTAAACCTAGCAGAGGCTGCAGCACCCACAGAGTTTTCAGATAAGCCCACAAAGCCAGGCCAGCAGCTGAACACTGTGACCTCAGTGCTCCCTCCTCTCTGCAGCACAGGACAGCCACAGCACACACAGGGCTGCACTGAGCCAAAGAGACTGGGCTGAAGATTTTCTCTAATTCCTAATGGCCATCTAAAATAATTCTGCCTGTTCAGAAAGAGCAAGTTACAGAGCAGCTTTTTGCAATGAGAATTATTTTCCTGCGTGTGAATGGCTGCTGCTTTGCCACACAGATACCAAGATACCACAGATACCAAGAGCACATGCTATGGCTCCTTCTGAAATACGCTGGGAGTTCTCTCCTCCTGCCACTTCCCTAAGGAAGGTATGTGGTACTGTGGCCATGATTTGTGCTGAAAGCATTAAGCAAACTTGTAATCAGAGAGCTGAGGAAGCTTTGTGAAATATTTCCAGGAGACTGAGCTGAGCAACGAAACACTGGAGAGTGATGAAGGCCTTCAGCTACTGACCAGAGAGTATCTGCAACCCACAAACTCTGGCTTTGTTTATAAGTGCCTCCAGGCTTGGGCACCTTTTCTGGTCAGTTCTGGGACGAAAGAAGTTCAGAACTGGGGTGACGAGCAATTGCAGCAGAGGCACACACACACAGTGTGAACAGGCAGAACAGGAGATGCAGCAAAGTCAAGCCCGGATCATTTCATAAATCCAACTCTTTGTAACTTACTTTAGAAAAATCCACAAAACTATTTGGCATAGGTTGGTGGAAAATATTTGAGGGAGCCACTATTCCAGAATCATCTCTCTCCATTGGCTGATGCTGAGAAAACGTGCCCGGGTCCGACAGCTGCTGATGCATTGGATGACTTCCCATGACAGGCTGAGACCAACCTGACAAGCCTTCTGCAAAGAGATTAAAAATGGCTGATTAAATTAATTGCACACACTCGAGTAGAACTCAGCAGCTGCACACACCTAAGGCCACCCAAAGGCACCCTGAAAACACACAGCCAACGAGGGATCTCAGGTATCCAGGCAAGGGCGGAGAAGATGGGGACTACCACGAACTGCGAGTTCCACATGTCCACTGCAAAACAGCTAAAATCCAGCAGAGCTCCCAACACTACCTGTAAGCACATACAAGGTTTTCTTGAAAACACATGGCAATGCTGAGACACAAGTTAACCAAAGTGTGGAGGGCTTCACTGAAGCATATAACAAATGCAGGACTCAAACGTTTGTATTGAAAGTTACCAATGGAAACACTCTACACCTCAAATGCTGCACCTCCTCCTTTCCACAAAATCCAACTACCAGGAAACTGAACATAAAACTTCAGCTGTTTCAAAGTCATTCTTTGGGAACCAAGGCTGCCTGGAACAGAAGTTATCCCATACTGTTCAAGAGTCACAAGGAAATCAATGCAAAACCCAGCATCCACAGCTCTGTGTCCCTGGGTGCATCTGCTGCACCTCAGCTGACACTGTAACATGTAAGTGGAAAACAAGAGAGAAACCTGGAGAGAGGGAGCCAACAGTCAGGCCTGGAAACAGCCCCCTTAACAGACAGAAATTGTTTACTCTAAGCTCTGGATCATTCAGAGGACTCCGAATGAGATCTCTGAACTACTTCAGGCTCACATGTGCCCGGTGACTTGATCCCGGCTGGCTGAGAACCACCAGCATCAGGAGGGGAAACCACAGCGCTTCCACTGACCTGTGTTCTCCCACCACTGAGGCCAGCCCTCCCCTCAGGATGTACCACATGGCAGTACAGACTGTGGGGCTTTGTTCCTCCTCTCCAACCCTCCTTCCAAACGAAGAGGCCCTGGCAGTTTCTTTCCAGCAGCTGCCCAGGAGACTCACCGGACACGCTGTTCACTCCGAAGGACCAGATGCCGCTGTGGCCCACGGGAGCGGCGAAGTTGGTTCCCAAGGGCGTCGGAGTGACGGAGCCTCCCTGCCGGATCCTGGCGAGCCTCTCCGTCCCGATGGGAGGGGGGACCTTTCGATCTTGGTTGGCGTTACCCGTTTTTGGCTGGCCCAAGTTAGCAGGTGCAGAAGCAGCTGAGAGGGGCGAAGATGATCCTGAGGAAACTGATGGAATAGGAGATTCACCTGCTGAAAAGAGTATTTCTCTCGCTTAATTACACACAAAGTAGCAAGCATAAATGCCATCCCATTTATTTCCCCAATATTATCTCAAAGCGAACGATAAAATGTTTTAAAGGCTTTTTTGGCAAGCATTCTTCAAGTCTTTCACAGAAATTGTGTCTAGGAATTATTTTAACTCTAAAATCAACATTATAACACAAATGCTTTCAGCCATCAGAATCATGATATTCTCATGACATAGCAGTGTATCTAAATTGATTACAAGAAAGAATAAGAAACATGGAAGAGTTTCAGGAAGAGGTGAAAACATCAGCCAAAATACCATAAATATCTAAACAGCCTGGTTTTGGTATCTACCACTTCCAGCAGAAGAGAAATCAAACAGCTTCCCAAAGCCACAGGTGTGACCCAAGAGCATAAACTCCCGCCAACTTCAGAAGTGTCACTGACTCTCCTTGGGAAATCCAACTTCCTTTGAGCACTCATTTAAACATTTTGGTTCTTAAACTCAGAGTGGCAATGAAGTTGCATGCAGTGACATGAAAAACTCTTCAGCTAAGATTCTGAATCAAAGACCCATATTTTCTGTAAAGCTACTTCCATGTTCTTTCCACGAAGAGGAAAACCCACTGTTACCTTGGATGATGATTAACGATTTTGGAATATTTTAAGTATAATTCCAGATNAAAAAGAGAAAGGGCAAGTATAACTTCAAACCATGGCAAACATGACATTTTCACCTAATACTGCACTCGTACTACTTAGAGGGGAATCTTTAGCTTGGCATAATCACCTCCACTCCCCCACAGCTTCATGCCCTCTCCTCTCAAGAGCCTACAATGACTCAGTTTTTTGCCCAAATATGCCTTTAGTAATGCTACCAGAACTAGTGGCATGGGAAAAAGCCCACAAAATAGCACAGCTTGGGATTTGCACACCATCCTCACAGCTGCTAAAAGCAATTGGAAAGCATTTTGTGCATTACTGGGTAAGTTCCCCTCAAGTTAGAAATCTACTAAAGACAATAGCTATGAATTTATAGTTAACTAAGACAGACCCATGAAGTTCCTACATGAATTTGTTGCGCTTGTCCAAGGATGTGGTGAAAAATGCTGTCTGTTAAAGCTGGGAGTCCCAACAGGCGCTGGCCCTTGAAGGTAAACCCGTGCTCCTTGTATGTTTGCTGAAAAGCCTGTCAAAGGACCTGAAGAAGAAGTTGTAGAGCTGTTGGATGGATCTAGAGAGGGTAAGCCTGAAATAAACATAAATTTGATTAAATATCTCTCTTTGGGAACCTGCTTCAAAGCACCAGAGAAAGCTAGTGCTCCAAATATAATTAAAGCATCTCATCACCTTTGGGGGCATCTGCACATGGTAAGGTCATTTTACAGGTGCATGATTCTCCCTTAGAAACCGCAGAGGCATTTCTGGAGGCTCTCTGGTTTGGCCTCAGGTTTTAACAAAAACAGCCATCCCTTTGGTCACTGAAAGAAAATGATCTTAGCAGGGAGGGCAGAGCAGGAAAGCTGGGAGTGGCCACGATCTTTGCTTACAAAAAGCCACACAAATCCAACAGGGATACAGGGCTCTGTGAAAGTCCCAGGGGAATCCAGCACCGGGGAAGCAGTTCTCTGCAGGATGGGCTTTGCCATCCCATAGGTACCTTCATGTAGAGATCAGTCAGAGCACGCTGCGGCCACAGAGACAGGGCTGATGTGGCACAGCCACCACAGGGGAGGGGGCTGCTTCCTCCAGGGATGTGTGAGAGGAAGAGAGAGATGGAGAAAGAGTTCAAAGTCCCACAAAAATTACTAGCAAGGGTGAATTACAGTTTTTTTAATAAGCCAAAGCTTTTAAGTATTTCTCCAAAATGTTGTAAAAGCTCTTATCACACATTATTACCTGAAAGCAGAAATGGGCATGGCCATGTGTTCACCTGAGTTTAGGGTTTAGTTTCAAGGGCCTATTAAACAAGATCAGTTTCAAAACCATTTAAACATTTCAAAATGACCACAACCAGGACCAGCCTATATTGCTGCAGAGTGAGGTTGAAGGTTGCATCTACATACACCCCACCACCAAAAGCAGTGCTGCCAGGCAGTACCTTAGGTCAGAAACTAGAGGGGCACCTTTCAGTGCCTGGATAGTTCCTGAAAGCCAGGTCTTTTCCCCCAGTATTATCAACCAAGTCAACCTGATTTACTCCTTCCAGAAGTACCAGATCCAACCTGCTCACGTGGACAGAAGTGATTTGTTGGATTTGAAGGAGGTATTTTTCTCACTAGCCCAAAGGTTGAAAAGAAAAGTCTCCTTTAGAGCCAAGGAGAAACACATCCCCCCTGCTGCTGGAACATGGGGTGCTCAGCCGAGGGACCCCAGCATGGGAGGACAGTCTCCCTGGGTTTGTCACAGCACAAATTCCATGGCTCTGAGGATGCCAGTGCCTGTGACTGCAGTGTGGTTGACCTGAGTTTGCCTGGAGCTGCAGCCTGGCTCCAGCACGGAACTCAGGCACAAGCTGACAGCGGCTCCTGCAGCCCAGGGCCCTCCCTGGGCATCTGCTGCAGAGCCACTGACTGGACCCTCTGGCCAACCCTCCATCCACAAACGTGGCAGCCCAAAGGCCCCTGTGGGGACTGATCCACCATGCACTAAACCACAAACTGCCAGCTGGCTGGCAAACCACACAAGATCTCCAGTCTGCCTCAGACAGAGCAGAGCTGCTGCCACCCAGGGGCACTGCTGGGTTCCTAAACAGAGAACAAGGCAGGGATTGTGACAAAAGCAGCTCTTCTGAAAGAGAGGGATGCCCAGATGTCTTCTGATGGCTCAGCAGGATGATGGGTACACAGCTTTTGGATACACAGCTTGTCAAGTGCAATAACTGGACAGTCAAGACCACTTCAGCACTGCTGGATATGCTCCATGGGCTGACAGCCAGAGATGCACAAATCCAAAGGAGTCAGGTCACAAAGAACACTTTTTAACATTATCTTGTCTTTCATAAAAGTGGATGAAAAGCTTCGCTTGATATTAAAAATGGTTATTCTGAACAATGACTTACCAAATCCTGACTGCAATAATGAGCTTCCTATTTCTGTACTCACCAGCAAAATCAGGTTTTCTAATACTAAAATCTTCTGCAATACCATACTCTGCAGTTACTTGGGCTATGAACTCAAACTCCTCATCGTGCTCTGAAGGCATAACTGAGCTTTTGAGAGGAGTTTATTGATCTCACACAAACTCTGCTCAAAGTTCAGTTTATCAAAGACCCCAGGCAGGTATTGGTTACTGCAATGTTACCTGCACCTTCAGAGAAAGGACCACAGCACTTGGTCACTCTGTGTGAAACAGAGTCCAGACACTTCACGCAGTTCCACACTCATGTGCTGCTTCCTAAGTTGCTGGATTTCAAGTTTGTGACTCTTTTAATAAGCAAGGTCTTAAGAGCAGAGCACAGAAGTAACAATTAGATTTCTTTTGGTCTTCTCCACAGCCTCCCCACATGGCTGGGCTAAGCCTGCCAAACTGCAAACTGCCAGGACGAGAGAACTGAAAATGTGAGACAAATAGGCCATTTCCAGAATGGATCCACAGCCAGCGAGATCTGCAGAGTTATCTGTGCCTCAAAGCAACCGGTGAATCAGAGAAAACTCAAGCTGCAGCTGAGCTTACCCATGAACAGGAAAAGCAGACTACTCCAACTCCACCCTGAGGGGAGAACTTCTCAAGAAAAAGCTGGTTTAGTGCACAACCAAAATATATTAAATCTTCACCAAATCAGTTTAGATGTGATCCCTTACAAATATTGATTTGTGGAAAAATTTGCCATGGGCCAACTGTGCAAGAGGGGCACAAAATGCAAACCTCTGCCCCCTCAGGTGTAGGGTTACAGCTGAGATCAGAGGATGGGTGTCCACCTGCTCTGAAGCTGTTACCAACCCCTCTCACCACACAGAATTGCGAGGCCAGGCCCTGGCTGCTCCCTGTCCATTGTGCTGCTGCTGGTCAGAGCATGAGCAGTGACTGACCCTTCTCCCCCCTTCCCAAAATCTCATGAACCCTGTCACCAAGCCCTTTGGGAACAGCCACACTGGCTGTTCCAGCCACACTGGGAAGTGCCCAGTTCAGCCCACCTCGGGGCTGAGCCGAGGGCAAGGTCCATTCCCCTGGGACAAGCTGGTGAATGAGAGGGGTGGACAGACCACACTTAGCTCCGAGGGAAGGCAACAGAGAAGTCCTCAGCCTACTGTACTCACTCCTTTCCTCTCTATCACACCTTCCAAATGCCCCCTTGTCCTCAAGCTCCCCTAACCCCCCTCCTCCTGGGACGTTTAGATTCTGAAACAAAAGTGACCAAAAGGAGCCTGAAGTAAAATTACATTAAATGAATCAACTAAGGACCTGACTAATCCGTCACCACCTTCCAGGCACAATTTTAGCAGCACACTACCTATTCGCAGTTTTTCTTCACTTTGAAATATCCTAATCAAATCCTAACTCAGAAAAAGTGTGTTCTGTCCAAATATTTTTGAGCTGCAGTTGAGAACTTCACACATATCTCCCCCAAAGTCAACCGTGTGAGCTCTCCTTGGCTATCTACCTAACCTTTTTAAGGGCAGAAACAGATTTACACTGTTTTTTAAATACTTACAGCCACTTAAGGATATATAAAGTATAAAAGGATATATAAAGTAGAAATATAAGATTTTTTCCCCAATTACAAACAGATGATCTTAACATAAGGGAACAGCAAAATACTTTGCTGCTGTGGGAAGTCCCAGTCACCCATGTTTGCACATGCAGGATGCCACCGTCAGGGAAATCAAGACATCCCATTTGCCATAAGCTTCCTTTCCCAGGAATTATTTCAGCAACAGCCAACCCTGGTTTAGAGCACTGCAGAGGAAAAGCTGAGCCATTGTCAAGTGGTTCTGGAGCCTGCTGGGGGTCTGGCAGCTCTCTATTAAGAGTCTCTGATGAACAAGATCCAGTTACTTTATCTTACACATCTGGTTCTGCTTACTACGCTGAGACTGGACATGGCACAGAGCTCTAGGTGTGCCCTCACTTTGCAGAGCTACGCAGCCCAAATTAAACAATTAAGGAAACGACACTCATAGCAAACACCCCAGTTTTGTGGTTAAAGCCTGTCAGAGAGAAGTGTTCTGGTTTGCAGAAGTCCTGCACATTTGTCAAGCAACTGAGAGGAAAAGGAATGCTGAAGATCTTCTTTCCCTACTATCACATCTTCCAAACGCTCCCTTCTCCTTTAATCTGAAAGTCAAACTACTTGACTTGTCCCAGCCCAGCATTCAAGTCTTGAAGCTTTAGCCCAAATACCCAACACACACTGTGTGGGTAAGGACGACTCCAGAGCAAGGCTCTCCAGATACCCAGCTCCAGGCCACCCCACAGCCACCATGGCAAGGACAAAGGGGTGGCACACAATAGATCACTTGAGGGTCCCCTCCAACCAAATGGGTGCTGTCTGCAACATAGTTTGAGCACAAAGAAGATAAAATTCCTGCAGGAAGAGCACAGCAAGGGCAGGGAGCTCAGTGTCAGTGTTCCTAACCCATTTCAAATACATCCAGATGTGCTCGTACTGCTATACTGAACTTCTGAACAAAACACCCCCGGCAGAAGCACATCAATAAGCTCCACAAAATGAGCTTTTTAAAATCCCAGGGCCACATCAGGAACCACATCAGGCACTAAGAGTTTACCCTCGCTGAGTCAAGCTGGAGTCTCACATACAATATGGAGCACCTGCATGCAGTCACTGCTGCAGCTGCAACCTCCAGGAGTCCTCAGGTTTGGTGTCACCCCACACTGTGTTCCATTCCAACCCAAAACCTAAAATCGACGCTATGCTACAAACAGCTGGGAGCATTCCTGCCTCACACAGAGGACAAGGAATGCAACATCTGCAATCTTCCCAACACCTAGCAGCCTAGAAGAGCTGAAGAAAAAAAAATCATCAACATTTTAAAGAGCACTTGGAAGAAACAGGCCATCCTCATTACAGGAGCACTGTCCAACTGTCATATGTAGATAACTTCTCCATCAGTATGATGATCAAAGTGCAATGGCTGAAGAAATAATTTTGTCCAGTGCATGATCTTAATGACTTACCTACAGGACTAGTTGAAACCCGTTGGGAAGGTGGCCTGAAACCAGGAGCCTTGGAGTTGTCGGGATGGACGTTTTCCACATGTCCTAGCACAGAGTTATTCAGAAAGGTAGACTGAACAGTGAAAGATGGGTCAGCTGCTGCTCGGGTAGAGAGTGGACAGTCTCCCCATGCTTGGTTAGCTGGCACCTGGTTGCTATCAAAAAGACTACTAAAGTGATTGAAGAGCGTTGCTGGCCCAAAGGCAGGAGGCAATGATTTGTTTGCTGGGTTAATGTGCATCTGAGAACCGTTCATAACGTTCATGGCTGACGAAAGCTGCACTGCAGCAGGTGGACCTTGAGAAGGTGTTAAAGGAACTTGATTCGTAACAAAAATAGACTGAGGATCTTGATGGAGGTTTGCATTTGGTACCACTGAATAGAAAGAACCTCTGGACTGCATCCTGTGAGTAACTCGAGGTGCTGGTACAGCTACTTGAGGTAAGTTACTGTTGTCCTGATTATCTGCAACAACTGACCTGGGCGATGCTAAGCTTAAAGGAGCAGTTTCTGAGCTGGATGAAAAAGGCATCGACATGGAAGGGCTGATCTCAGACATGCTGGTTGGCAGTATTTCTTCTTGGGCGTTGCTGAGCGGAGCGGGGCTGCTCGCCGGGCGCGTTTCGGTGCCTCCTGAGCTGCTGCTGGCTGACACGCTGCAACTGCTTGCGACTGAAGCTGGCGCGCCCGCGCTCGTGGGCGGCTGCTCGGGGGTCGACGCCTTCTCCTTGGGTGCTGAGACAGCCGAGAACGAGTCCGCTTTCAGGGCGGAATGCTGCGCTTGCGGAGCGGGAGATGGCAGAAACGCTGTGGGCACTTGCCCGTTGTTTGGGGGGGCAGAGGAAGCTGAGGGCAGAGTGCTACAGGTGCTCGTCACAGTTGAGATGGCTGTTGCTGCAGCGCTCGTCTTGGGGACGCAGGCAAAGAGCTGCTTCCTGACCGAGGAGGGAGTCCGGTTACTGGTCACACACAGCGGCTGGGTGGAAGCAGGTACGGACGAGACGGTAACGGGACAACTGGATGTAGCTAATCCAGGAGACTCCGTCTGCAAAACGTTTCCATTCTGACTACCTACACGACTCGAACTATTGTGTTTTGGAGAGCTGTTCGTGCTGCCAGGGTTAACTGGTCTCACCGGGAATGGTCCCCAAGTGTTCGGTGAAGGTGAAAAGGTTCCTCCAAATTGGGCCATAGGTAAGCGAGGGTGCCGGATCTGTTGCATAGTTTGGGCAGCCAGCAAGGCAAAATGAGGGTGAGAATAAGCAAGAGGAAGAGACACCGGAAAAGATGAGCGCACGTTCGCTGGGACATTCTTGTTTAATTTGTTAGGAGGCTGGAAAGTAGATAGTGTTGATGACTGCGATGTGACCAGGGGCGGTGCTCCGAGAGGAAACGAGTTCTTGTTGGAAGCAGTCGCAGTGCTGACTCCAGATGAAAAGTTTGCATGGATTGATTTGGTACTCGAAGCAGGTGTTCTTATATGAGTTTTAGGAATCAAGTCTTCCAGTTCCTTGGCAGGATCTTGAATAAGGGCATTGATGAGCTGCACTGCGTATCGCGTGGACTCTGTACCACCCCTAGATTAAACACAAACAGATTTATCTTTTGCAAAAGGAAACCTCACTTTGCGCAACGTTCCGCAGCCTCAATCTTCCACTGATCTGTAAGTCTACTGTAGGTTTACTGCAGTAAGTTATTTCTTGACTTCCGTGTATCGTAAGGATTATCTTTGAAGTCAACTGTCAGCATATCTTGGCAGCAGGAATGTATGTTCTATTCTAGAACAAAGAAGCTGAATAGATCCTGCCTTAGAAAGCAAACCAACTTTTCAATAAATGACAGTGTGGACTAACTCAAGACTTTCATTTTGAGATACCGTACCTTATAGTGATCATTCTCTCTCCATTCTTATCTTTTTGCTTATCAACATCAATGTGGGCACCAGTGACATCTTGAATTGCTGTGATGTTGCACCCACCTCTTCCCATTATTCTAGATACGACAGAAGCTGGGACTGATAATTTCTTTGACCTATATCACAAAGATCAGAAATCTGTGAAATGCATTCAGACTTCAAAGACAGACAAAACCCCTTACTGTCTAACAATGGCTGAAGTAATATTATAAAGGGCAGTTAAGTGATTTTCTGCTGATCCTTTCTTCACCCTTTGGAGCCTCTCTCAAAGTCCCCCACTCAAACTACTCATCATCCTCAGTACCTGAAAAGGATTCTCTAAAAGCATTTATTCCACCACTATTGTAACACAAATATATGAGCCTCACACTGCTTCAGAACCAGTTTCGGATTTTATCTCATCTTGGGTACCTCTCCAAAGTGAGACAAATCCTTAGCTTATCAACTGAAATTTGCATAAGCAGCACTGCTTCAAATATAAAACCCATGGCTAAGCTACTTGGACTGTTCATAGCAAGGTGAAGGTGGCTTTCCAGTGTTTTCCCAGTGATCAGCTCTGTAATGCCACCTGTATCCACAACCTTATAGCATCTACCTCCTTCAGACCTCAAGATCTGGAAGTGCAGTGTCACCAATGAACAGTGGTGGGTGAAAGCAGGTGAAGGTGTGCAGTGCTGCGATTTAGAGAGCTGCTGGAAGCCCCTGTGATGGCAGCCTGGACTTGCAGAAGCAGGCTCACTGTCAGGCCACAACGCTGTCACCAAAGTCACTCAGTTCAGGGTTTTCCTGATTCACATGGTACTGGTGGGTCAGAGCAAGCACACACTATTGGGAAGTGTCTGAACACAAGCTCTGCTTGCATGCAGACCGAGGTCTCTGGGCCACCACTGTCCCCAGACTTTAAGGTGTGTCACACCTCTTGCACCCATAACCTGCTTTCAGGCTTGCTACTGATGTGCACTGGCTCGATGCTGAACAATTACAGGGGATTCAAAGGGGTTTCAGAAACCACAGCAGTCACAGGTGCAGGTGCCTCTGAATGTGGTACAGATCCCCACCACCCCCTGGAAAAACTGCCAGCTTCACCTAGCTATTCCAGTCTTGGAACCTTGTAAGCAATTTGATCCTCAGGGAAGGGTTTGTCACTTAACAGGACTTAGAGGAAACCTATTTTATTTTAAACATCTAAACACATGGAAATGTTCTAAAGCAACACCTCACGTTGCTTTCACCAAGGTGTTTTTTCTTTCCCCCAGTCCTGCCAGGACAGCACACTACAACCCTTCCCATACCCAGTACCCCACTGCATGCACCCAGCTCTATCCTAAGGCTGTTTCGTGCTTTGGGTTTTCTTCCCCACCTCCACTTGCAAGGCTCCCCTCTCAAGAGAAACATCACAGTCACTCACTCCCCAAACCAGAGCTCCATCATCACCTAAGTTTCAAGAACACCCATATTGCTCACAGGGCTCCTGACTGTACCTTGGTCAGCTTCCACCTCCAGCCCACTGGGGACCTCCAGCAACCACTCAAGGAGGCATTTCTCTTCGAGGAGAGCCCCGCCCAGTGCCCAGTCCCCTCCCACCTATCATCCACAACTGTTTTTCCCTCCCTCCCAAGGCTGATGGTTTTGACCTAGAGAAGTGTCCCAAAAAGTACCTTTTTGCTCCGGAACAGCAGCGCCCTCCTCTCTGCAGCTGGAATTGCTCAATTGGTGTTGGCTGCAGAGTGTTGCTGGGGGGAGGGTCTTTCAAAACTCTGCCCACTTGCCTGTCAGGGGCAGAAGGGATGTTTGCATCGGTTACTTTGATAGACATCCCTTCTAGCTGGGGGTCACTCGCAGGGAGAGGGAAGAAGAAGAATTCTTGTTGAGACCAGGAGTGGCTTTAGCAGAGGGAGCTCCTGGGCACTGCACCTGCGCATCTACGGTCACCAACAACGCTCTTTGGCAGGACACGCTTCCATCAGTCAGGGCACGGCAAACACCAGTGCAGAACACTGTATGGAATGTTCCTCATGGCACAGGGCCTGATTCCTCAGGAAAGTGGATAGGGCAGGTTCTGCATGCCATGTCTAGAACACTGCCAAGGCCAACACAAGAGCAGAGAACACCCACGTGAACATTTCGGGCTGAGCCAAAGAGACTCGAGAGCCCCAGGAGAGCAGGGGCAGCCCCAGGAGAGCAGGGGCAGCCCCAGGAGAGCAGGGGCAGCCCCAGGTCAGAGCGTGGTCAAGGCTGTCTGAGGGGTTCCTGCCTGCACGACTCCCCAAGTGGGGGCCAGGCTGCCACCACACACCCAGGCAAGGCCACGTCACTCTGGAGAGCCCCATTGGTGACCACATCAAAAGGCAGAGACCAACCCTAAGAGTTCAAACACATAAATTTTCCCATTAAACTGCCTTTTTAACCTTTATTAAGAATAGTCTGTGGCTTTTACTAATCCAAAAGCACTAAGCCCTCTGTAGAAATATGTTCTTTGCACATAGCCAAAAAATTCTCCAAAATGAGCACATCTGGTCATTGCCACAGCAGAACACAAAAGCAGGAGGGCTTCCTAAGTGCACCCAAAGCATCTGACACTGGTATGTTTTGTGCTGTATTCCTTTTTGATAAAGAGAACAAAAAAAGCAAAGCCAGACGATCATTCTAGTTACAAGCAGTAGACAATATAAAGGTTACAGAGGAGATACTGGGTGTTAATGGCCATACAGTAAAACCCAGTACATTTTCAAAGGAAAAGACTGCTTTACAGTGAATCTTTAAATCTCACTGTATCTCTAAGCACTCACTTTAAGGTGACACAATGTTACAATGAATCAGTGATCGAGGTCACTGACCAAAGCACAGTGAATTTTGGCCTTGAAGGGATCGTTCGCCTCTCCTCTACTCACATCCATTCTGCCTTTAGTTCATGGGCAATCATCTGCTGTAGGGTTTCACTGCCCTCTGCTCCCTTCCCCTTTTCTCTTGTCCTCACATCCTTTACTCCACTAAAGTCACAGGTTTTCTTTACTTCCTCATGCCAAATACAATGCTTATGTCATGTTCACATTAAGTTAGTGAGGAGCTACTACAAGTTAGGGCTGCAGTTGGTTTTCCCAGAACTGCACGAGAAAGTGGGGTAGATTTTCTTATAAGTTAATTCTTCAGTTATATAATCTGGCCGGCCATTCTGTATTTGAGGATAATTTACAAGCTAAAAAGCTCACAGTTTTTAAACATAGTATTAAAGTCTTTACCTTCTAACCACTTCTTTCCAGCCTTCTTCTCTTTTCTGGCCTCTTTTTGGACTGGTCAGATTCAGCTTTACATTTGGAGAGGTCAGAGGCAGGGAAACAGCCTTATAAGTAGTCGACAAAGAATTTGAATGACCTTCACCATCAAGTCTGGGAACAGAAGTGTGTTGATTACAAATTACAGAATAAAATGACAGCATACAGTTTACATTCCTGCAGCTTAAAACTAGCAGCACAAACTGTTTCCTTTCTCGTTTTCTACCTGGAGCAACTGCTGGGTGACTTTTAGGAGGGTTTTGCTTTTTATGTTTTAGTCCAGTCTGTACACTTCTTTCAAAAAGCAGAGTGTTAAACTGATTGAAGTAATACCAGAAGCACTAAGGACATCAGTATAAAACAGTTTTAATAGGTGGTACAATTGGGCATCTCCTGATTATGTGTCTATACTGTGTTCAACCTTCTTAAAGAGCTTTTTAAGTACAGGTACTTTGGTAATGGTGTCTCTTGCTTACTAAACACCTGAAAATGTCTGGATTTGTAGCTCTGTCACAGATTCCTGTAAAGTGGTTCTAGCCCTCACCCCCATTTTATGAAGGGGTAACTGAGACACAGTATTTGAGCATAATGGTATATTTATGTTGCAGTGGCATCATTTGGAAGCAGGTGCCAGATATTGTTACCTGTGCTAATACTGCCCCAACAATCATATACTGATATGCAAAGTCTGGAGAGAGAAAAAGAGGGAGAGAGAGCAGACAATCTCTCACTGGCCTAACTGGTCTATATGGAGGTGAAAACAGCAGCACTGGGAGCTCCCAAGTTCATCTGCAGCACTGAAACAGGCAGCAATCTTCACCAGTCACTGGCAACCTGGCTGTGTGTGATTCCACCAGCAAATTACGGCACAGCTCAAAAATGTAGAGGCCCTCATGCTTCAGTTCTCTTGGTAAGCAGCACTCCTCTATTATATGCAAGTTTTTATTCATCCATTTTATTCCCCATTCTTTATAGCATTTTTTTGCTGTGTCTTCTTGCAGGCAGACTGTTTATACTACATTTCATACAAACTTCGGGGATGTCACTCAGTAACCCAAGCATGGGGATTGCATGAAATGCAAATATTAGACAATAAGGCTTGTAAGATGGCAGCGTTTTCTCTCTTTACCTTAGTAAGTTCTGGCTCTCTGATAATACACCTTTGTGTATTTGCAATAGTTCTTTTGCAATAGGCATTTGCAAGTTCTGTGGAGAACTTGTCCTTAGACAATTGTAAGATTGAGGCAAAGAAAACAAGAAAATGCGTATTAAAGAAAAGAACAAAGTCCACTGGGGAATATCAATTCGGGAGTAGAATTAAACCTTTTTCCTGCTTTATCTGAAAATAGCTAGGTATTTTTCAGAAGAGCATCATTATGCAGTCTGAGTTGCAGTTCCAATTACAGCATCATTGTCATCAGCACGTCTGTGACAGAAAGAGCAAACTTAGAAATGATTTTCATATGAAGTCTGCCTAAGGCAAAGGCCAGAGAAGCCACCTGCAGAAGTTAATAAATATACCAGCCCCATTTTGATGTTTACATACTGTCTTGCTTCCTCAGTCTAACACAAGAACACATCTAACAAGGAGTCAGAAGGATGCATTTAGCTTGTCCTGCTGCAGGGAACTGCACAGGACCCCAAGGCTCTTGCATCAAACCTTGGATGAAAGCTCCAAGGCAGAAATGAATTATGTTTGTAGAACAGAACAGAGACAAATTACTATTTCTAATGCTCCTAATGGGAGCCCAAAACACACACCCTCTAACCACAAGGACTGATGAATCCACTCATTCTGCATCTAACTTGAATTTGGGGAAAAATAGGAAAAAGAAAAAATCCTAATTCTCTTCCCACTCCCAGACAAGCGTCTCCATCAGTCTGACAACAGCCCTGTCTCACTGCCCTTCTTGATGCTACAATCTCTGTGTTCTTATTGAAGCTGGCCTTTCAGTCAGCCCAGTGCCCTGCAGATCAACCTCCATGCCCTCTCCTGCCAGTGCAGAAAATGGAAGGAGAACACAAAGCTATGGGGGATTAGAATTGTACTACTTAGACGTAAAAACAAACAAAGACTACAGACCCACGTGGGAGCTAAGCTTTCTGATTCAGACCAATTCAGAAAGTGGTACTGAAAATGTTATCAGCACATTCCCAGGCAACTGAATGACTTTTTGAACCATTCATGTGGCCCCTGTACATTCCCTGAGTTCTTCTGACTCTCACCTCTGGCTTGACAAGGTTAGATCAAACTGGCCATCAACCTGGCAGGTGAAATGCTCGGAGTCATCAACTTCTTCTCTCCTTAAAAGAAAAAGATTGCAAGTCAATGAGTTAATGATGAAACCATAAAACAGTCAAAAGGTAACAAAACCAATTCTGTACGTGGATGATAAGTAAAGCTGGAACTTCCTTATCAAATTCCCAGCATATTCACTTTAAGATGTATTCTAACAAAGCTGACAATGCAACATGGATGCTTAAAAAGTGCAAAGAGAAAAGGCCATTTTGTTCAAGTAGTATTAAAAACTAGCCAACAATGCCAAAAAATCTTGTTCTTAACAAGATTTTAAAGAGGTTGTGTTCAACAAAACACAGCTATGCAAATAAAGCAGCCTCAGTCTCTCTAGGCTCTGGGAATGTACAGCTGGTGTAGAGCTTAAGCTACAGAAAATTTACACTGGCATAGGTGGAACCTTGTGAAACAACAGGGAAGCAACAGAGCAGCCTCACCTCGTGGGTGTTTTGGAAGCCGAGGTGCTGTTTTTGTCTTCCTGAGAGGGGATGAGCAGGGAGGCGTAGCGCCGCTCCGAGGAATTCGTATCCATTGTGAAGTTCAGCTCCTGGCTTTTCCCCCCACTGCTGCTTTCACTATTGCAGTCTGTGCTGTCCAGGTTATCTGAATCGCTGTTGCCACTCGCACCACCACCTCTTGGCTCTCCATTTATTTTATTTTTATCTGCTTTTTGCTGTGCTAGAGATATATGCTGATCTGGCAAAATTATCTGCATATTCTGAGGAGTCTCTTTTGTTTTATTTTTCTTATTTTTTCTATTTGTGCTGGGGGTAGTCACCACATTAGCTCTCTTCTTCCCAAAGGCATTTGTGAAGGTAGTTGAAGTTGCAGAAATTCCAATTGTAGTTGTAGTAGTTGCACTTGGAGGCTCTATAGGAACTTCTTGCTCCACTGAAAAAAGAGCAGTTTATAAACAATCAGAACCCACAAAAGAGAGAAATCAGTGCCCTCAGTGAACACACTACAGCTGAAGTTAAATTCCTTGCTGAGCTGTCAGACTACTTGCACCAGATTCAGCTGTAAATCCTCTAAGAGTGAAAGACTTTTGTGAACAAAGGAGGGGGTGAAAAAATGAGCAAAGGAGTTTTGCCAGGAACTCTGACTATGGAGGGAAAAACCAGGGCAGCAGCTATGCAACACTGTCAAATATGAGAGACCAGCCTTCAAACAGATTCCTTTACCTTGATGGTTAGAAGGCAGTACCCCCACAACTACATTGTTCAAAGAAACACTTGTTCTTTACCTTCATCATCGTTTTCTTCTTCATCGTCATCTTCTTGCAGTTCCAGAGTTTCCTTAGGCTTGTTTTCTTCATCTTCTTCTTGTTTTCTTTTTTGTTCCTCTTTCTTCTTCTTTCTCTTTTCCTTTCTTTTCTCCCTTTTGGCTGCAAGAGCTTGTTTTCTGCTCTCCTCTCTTGACTATATAAGAGAAAAGAATCCATATTTGAACATTTTCACACAGACTAAATTATACTTTTAATTCAGATCTTCTCTAGAAATCTGGGAGAAAGGAGAAAGGAGAGCACAGTGAACTAGAATGGCTTTGGCACATACTGAATCATCACACAGAAACTGGGCAGACCTTATGCAACAACAGGACTAGCTGGTCCCAAAACTTCTAAGGAATGATAACAAAGTAACAACCAAAACAGTATTAAAAAAATACAGTTTTAGTGGAAAACCAGAAAAATCTCTCACCCTCTCAGTTCTTTCTCAAACAAACATTTAATATGCTCAGTGATATTTCTGGTGTGATGTTCACATCTTTGATTCAAAAGTCAGTACCCAAAAGAGTATTTTACATAAAATGACTCTAATTTTAACCAGTTTCTTTTTTTTTTTTTAACATATGGAATCAGTCACCAGCGGCACTGTTTGTGCACAGCAACTGATGCGTGTTTAACAAGCCCACAACCTGGAAAACTTAATAAATTAATGTGGAACTTGTCCAAAACTCTAAGAACTCCTTTAAGAGAGCCCACTCAAGAGCGTGTTACTCCAGAACAATTTACAGTATTCTCAGCAAAGGCAGAAGAGGATTTTCGCCACTATCTGCTCAACTTCCCTGAGCAGAAATCCATAAAACGCTTATGGACTATGATTTACACACACAGAAACACACTGTGTACCACACCATGAGACTGGAGACCTCCCTTACTCACACGTCCTCTGTGATGAGGTGATTCCAGAGAACTACTGCCTAAAGGAACTATTGGTAAGTCCAAGCTTTCCTAGAAAGGACAGTGGAGTGGCTGAAGCAGAAGTCAGTTCTAATTTGCCACCCTCAGTTTGTGCCTCGCTTGTGTGATATGAGGGGAAGGAACATAGATACAGTCAGAGCATGAAGACCAACTGCCCCAAGAGGCACCAAAGGAAATTCAGCCTACAGATTCACACACAGCTCCAACACTGCTGCACAACAGCACAGCTCTACTCACCTTTTCCAGGTCTAGCTCCTTCAGCAGTATAGTTGCGTTTTTATTGGCTTCTGCAGCCTGCTGGTCTTTAGCTTTAACAATTGTCTCCACACACTGGTGACACTTTTTCAACAGGTCCTGAAATGCAGACTTGTCTTACTACCACCGTAATAAACAACTGAGGAGTGAGGCTTGCTCTACAAACATGAGGTTAGCTCCTCTGTATTCATAAACATATGAACTATTCCACAGAATAAGATCTAAATGCTGATTTACTTTTTAAGTGCTGTATTAAAAAGGAGACATGCACAAATCTCTAAATCAGATGTATATAAACAAACAGGCACATTCAATTTTTCAATACTTAAGAATTTCCCATTGATATTTTTGCTGGAAATTCAGGCCAGGGTCTTCTCCCCAAGTCCAACTCACCTTGTCTGTGATGGTTGCTATGTAGCGCATGCACTCAATGTCTGAAGGAAACTGGTTAACTTCTTTCACCAGGAACTGAACTACTTTCACATGCCCCTAGAACAGCAAAGAAAATTCTAATCTTTTGTATACAATTGTCAACATTCATCATCAAAATACAAGTTTGATATCTCTTAGTTCAACACAAAAGACTGAAAATAAGCAGAACATTTCTGGTAAGCTGATGTTTGGCTTGCTCAGTGCTGATGGCACAGCCACTTGTTCTGCTTCATGATAGCAAAGACGAGCTCCTCCACAAGTTATTTTTTATTTTAAAATAGAAGAATGAGAGGCAGATCTTCATGGTTTTAATAACAGCCAAGACACGAGACAACTCTCTTTAGACACCATCTGTCACCCAATCCACTCTCTCGCCACTCACCCCATGGAGCTGACTTTGTTCAATTACAAGCTAAGTCAGATCAGGGAACTGAGCCACCTGAATGTTTTCCTGACAAGCACATTCCTCTGCTGCCAGGGTACACTGTGCAACCACACAAAGCACCCAACTGCTGCTTCTGAAGTTATGTGAAAGCCAGGCAGTGTGAAAGCAAGGGCAAGCTCAGCAATGTTGTTTGTCAAAAAAGCTGCACACTTATTTGCTATTTTGTTAAAGACAAAGCAGCTACAGTTAATAAATTCCTCCACTATAGCTATGCTCCTTGCATCCAACACCACAACTGATGGAACCATCACAAAGCAATGTTCTTCCTGCGAAGAAGAAAAGGCAGTGGGTGACAAAAGAGCCAACTACACAGTGTCCCATCACAACAGATTAGGAACAGAGAACACGAGAAGCACAAAGGAACCAGGACAGCTTATCGCAGACTGGAATTGTGTTCATCTCAAAAGCAGGACTGAAACAAGCAGTACAGACTGCAGAAATATGGAAATCTCAAACAGTCAAAGTTTTTGCACAGTGTACAACTGGAAATTATAGAGCTACCATCATTTATGGAACAAAGTTTTTCAAGTCTCAAAAACCAGATCTGTGTGAAGTACAGTAATTATGACTTTGAAGCAGATATTTTATCGAAGTAGTAACTTTGCCACATTTTATTTGATTCTTCCAAAATCAAGCATTCAGATTTAAGACCAAATGAGAAGCACTGTTTTGAAAACATGAAAGAAATTGGTCTCCTACCTTGCGAAATGCTGACATTAGAGGGGTAATTTTCCGATTATCTGCAGCATCCACGTCTGCTCCTGCTTGCACGAGCAGCTGGACCACGTCGTAGTGCCCACCATTAGCTGCCAGCCACAGCGGGGTGTTTCCTTTCTTGTTCCGAACATCAATGTGTGCCCCTCTAACAACACAAACCCAGGGACATGGGATGAGTAAAGGTGGAAGTCAGAGAGCAAGAGCACAAAACATCAGAGTACAACTGGATGCGGAACTTTAATAACTGAAATATGGTGGCAAGATATGAGAAATTCTGTCCCAGGAATTTGCTGTTTCATTTGCAGGGAGTGACACAGGGATTATTTAAACCTCCCTGACAGAAATGAACACTCATTTCATGTCCAGAGATATGCAACCAGCAACCTTTAAATTATCAGTGTGGTAACTACCCACAGGACAAAGCAGCCCCTTGAGATTTTAACAGCACACTGGGTTATGCTTGAAAAGCTCAGGAGCTACTTCCAGGCTTTGCCCCCCAAGTGACAGTGAGGAAATGCTCATGTGGGAGTTGCTGGATTCATACACAAACAGGCTGTCCAAGCCTGACACTGCCTGCCTGCCTCTGGTCCCAGCTGCCTGCTTTGCTTAATTAATACTGCAATAGCGAGATATTCCAGGATAACACTGAAGAGTAGGGAACAGATTAACATCCTACTTTCAAAGCTTCCCATTCCCTTTGCTCTCAGGTGCACGAGGTAATGTAAACAAGAGCACCCTTGCTGCAGGGGAATACAGATACAGAACAAATGTGCCACTAAACATTAGTCAGAGATGCTGTGGGTTGGAAGGGACCTGAAAGCTCATCTTGTTCCAACCCCCTTGCCATGGGCAGGGATGCCACACACGAGATCAGGTTGCTCTGAGCCCCACCCACTCTGGCCTTAAACACTTAATTGAGAAGAAATGATTTACCGATTAATGAGGAGCTCGCAGAACTTGTAGTGACCCTTATCTGCTGCAATTGTTAAAGCCGTATCTCTTGAGGAAGGCACAGGTGGGGCATTCACATCTGCTCCTTTATCAAGGAGAACCCTTCCAACCTCTGCATACCCTCCTGAAGCTGCTTCCATCAGAGGTGTGAGACCAGTCTGTGCAAAGAGAACGAGTTACTCTGTGAAATCTGTACCATATACTTCAGACAAGACATAAATGATTCCTACAAAGGGAAATCAGATTTTTATTTAGCTGCTTATATTTAGTTTAGGAGCCTAACTTCAAGCAGTCTCTTCCTCAAAAAAAACCCCAAAAACCCAACAAAAAAACCCCCCAACAACAAAACAAAACACCCACACACAAACCAACCAAACAAAACCAGCCCAAAACCCAAACACTCTTGGGCTTGGATTTACACAAACCCAAGCAAACTGTTGACTAAGAACCACCAGATACCTGTCTCAACAGCAAATACAAAGTTTATAACAAGATCTCTACAACAGAGGTTAGAACAGATTCAAATGAAGACACAAGTGTTTCTACAAAAATACTCAGAAACTGGCTTTATAGCTTTTCTCTAGCCTCCCTTGGCACTGAGACTGATCTGGGCCCAACTTAGTTGCCAGGTCAGACTGTTAAAAAAACTTACACCAGCTGCTAACATGCCCAACTGACCATTTGAGAGCTGGCTTTTATCCATATCCCCTTTTCTCCAGCCACAGTCATTCCAGAAGCAGGCGGGGTAGACAGACACAGCAATTATTTCAGCAGCCTTAGGAGTTACCAAAAATTCCTTTGTGCTGGGGAAATCAGTCTGGCTGTCTACACAAGCTTTAAGCTTGCTTTATGGCAGGAGACACAAAGCTGTCCCAGAGCACCAAAGGATGGGACCTGTGGAGCATTTCAGAGGCACAGAAGGTCACAGTACTGAAGCCACGGGTTCTACAGCAACGTAAAAGCTTTACAAAGTTTGACTGCACTACTTCTGTTGTAGACAAGAAGTCTGTTCTATATGAGAATCACAAGCAACACTATTCTCTTCCTGCCTAGACTTCACTTGCACGTAAAAATATCTGTATCTGTTCTGTTACTGAGTATCAAGTTTAAACCTGAAAAAGTCTAGACAAGAGTCAATCTAAGTTTCATTATAAACTCAGAAGGACCGCTCAGCTTTTCCCTAATGCAAAAAATTCCTCATCACTGATGCTTTTTTATTTTTTAAAAGAAACCAAACTTATTTCAGAACATTTAAGTGCTCTGATGTAATAACTCCTCTGAACCCAGAGAGGTTCAAAGTTACAGGAAAATTTGAAGAAACTTGATGCCTCAGGGGCAATAAGTCATAAGGAAAGGCAAGTCCCCCACTTACCTTTGCCCTGTGCTCGACATTGGCCTTCCTGTCCAAAAGCAGACTGACCACCTCTGCCCGGCCCTGGAAGCAGGCCAGGGTCAGGGCTGTGTTGCGGTTGGTCTCGATTTGGGCGTTAATGTCAGAGCCCATATCAAGCAGCAGCTTCACGGCAGGGACGTGGCCATTCATAGCAGCCAACATCAGAGGAGAAATCCCCAGCTTACTGCCAGTCCTAAGGGAAAGAAACAAACTGCAGTGCCCATAGCCGAAGAAAAGCTCTGGGAAATACAAGTGTATCCAAGAGCAACAAAATGTTTTGTTGTAAGTCAGAAAGGAAAATATAACCTACATAAAATATAGGCACTGACCTAAAATAGTAGCATTTTTAATTGATTAGGAGAAACCACCAGAGGAACTATATGCAATAGACAATTGCAATTTATAAACAAGGAAAATACATTTCAGCTGACATTCTGATGGCCGAAGCAGACCTAAGCCTTAAGCTACATGTACTAAAATCAAGGCTACATCTGATTTTTTTTCAAAGAAAAACATGCTTCTAGCACAGCTGCAGCTTGAACCTTCCCTACTTAAGAGTTCTCTTGCTCTGTCTAGTGTTAGAATATATCTAAGTTCTCTTAAAACCAATAGAGAGTAGGCTTAAGAGACACTGCTGTGTAAATTTGTTCCTCTGCCTGAAAAAGACATCTTCAAACACATAGTGCTGTCCTGAGCGCTTTGGCTGCTTCCTTGACACAGTTCTATTGGAAATAGTTTGACTTCCAGACTGCAGAATGGTGGAAAAGGGAAAGAATAGGTTTGCAAATTATAATCCCTTAAAACTTAGGTATAAGTCAGATGAAGTTTGTGATAGTTAAAGGCAGTTTAGAAGCACTAAGTCATCAGTGTAGAAAGACTGTTGTAAGGAGGTCTGAAAGCACCTGAGATTCCAACCTGTGCCTCAGGATGGAGCCAACAGGGAGTGCCTTTCCCATGCTGCAGCTCAGCTGGTCACATGGTACCTTACCTGGAATTAATTTCTGCCCCAGCATTGAGAAGAATTTTGATGATATTAACATAGCCACCAGATGCAGCAAGGCTTAACGGCGTGTAATCAGACACATTCCTGTGTTCTTTATTTGCTCCCCGGGCCAACAGCAAATCAACAACCTGAAAAGACAGGACATGTATTAACAGACATATTGCGTCCTTGGCTACTGTCCAGGGAGTGAAAGGATGTTATCACAAACTTTCCAATGTGCTACCAGTTTCCCTTGTCAACAGACAAGATTCCATAGGAAAACCTCCACCCTCTTCTGCCTGACTTTTCCCTGTCTCCGTACAGCCCCCAGAGCCCATGACCACAGCAGCTGAGCACTTGTCCACCAGAAAGACAATTTTACCTAAACAAAACTGCAAGGCCTTAAAGTGAAGCTCTTCCTGGGAATCTCAAGTTTGCAAACAAGAGATCTACCCCACTCCCATAATGTCTCACAATGTTTGAGCATCTCTTTCAGAAAAACTCCTATGACAACTTGAATTCAAACAACACTTGAGCCAAGTTTGAGCATCTGTATTATGTGAACTTTCCATTAAAAAAAACTGTGGTAAAAATCAGAGCAACTGATGTTAATGGAACCAGGGTGAGGAAGGACTCCTCTATCAGAAGTTGCTTAAGAGAAATAAAGCGGGAGAAACTGAAAACATTTTGGTGAGGTACTGTACTTTAGTGGGCCTCATTTTACTGTTAACATAAGCTAGGTGATTTCCAAACAAGCCAGAAAAAAGGCTGTCTTGCTAAGCCAGAAACATAAGAGGTAGATACTGGCATAAAGAAAAAAAATAAAGAGGAAGAACAGAAGACTTCAGTTGTTCAATACATAATGCTACTACTACAGACCATGCTGATCTTCCCTTTTTGAGAAGCATTTTTACTGTTAAAGATCTGCAATTCAAAAGTGAAGTGGAAACTTTCCAATTTTGGCCAACTATTTTAATCTTTATATTAATCTACTACAGAGCTCTTGGCAATCTCTATGCCATCTTCTAAGGTAGTACGCACATGACTGACATAGGAAAGATTTAACAAATCTTATTTGGACAACAACACACACACACCCCAATCTGACATAACTCTGAAACATACTTAAAAGACTGGTACAGTGTGTCCTGCATTGCATCTGCACTTACCAGCCCTGGGCATTATCACTAAAGCCATGTACTGCCCACACAAAATGCCAGTTTCTGTCCCTGTGTGCCTGCACTGGCTGTTTGAGGTTTGAGAACAGGGAAGATGGATAAAGGAAGTGCTCAGTGAAAAAGCTATTCAATAAATATCTGCCTCCCTCACAGAGGTACTTGCCTTGCCTTGTGAGGATACACTGACTGAAGAAAGACCACAAGTTATCACAAGTGACCATGACCATTACCTAACAAAACTGGGACAGGCAAGGGAGAGAAGAAGAAAGTCTTAAATTTCTTCTTCCTTTCTTGGAAGAGGAAAAAGCCTACACTTAAACAGGTGAAAATCCTTCCAGAAAAAAAGTAAGACATACCATCAACAGAAGAAACCCAACACAGTACAAAAAAACCTATCTACAAGTAACAACTCAAGCCCTTTGAGGACACGTCCGTACCTCCTGGCGTCCACCGGAGCATGCCAAGGAAAGCGGAGTATCCTTTGTGCGCTCGGACTGTGCTTCTATATCCCCACCTTTGTCCAGAAGAATTTCCACGACACCAACATGTCCAGCAGTTGCAGCCAGAATCAAAGGCGTAAAACCTAGTAACACAAGATTGCATTAAAAAGAAACCTTGAGTATCTCAAAAGTATTACTAAGGAGCAGAAATGCACAAATGGGTTAATTCACAATGACTTCTATTGAGCACATCTCTTCCTCAGACCGGGGGTTTCCTGGTGGATGCCACAATCTCAGAGCCTTTCCCAACCCTCTTCTGACCCTGTCACATCAAGGCTCTGATTCCAGCCAAAGGCTGTTCAAAAGAAACCTACATAGTGCTTGCAGTGATCAGTTCGGGTTAAGTTCTGACCAAGTCCTCTCCTTGGAGAGGTCATGGCTTTCTGCTTAATTAGTGTTTAATAAAGCTCCAACCAGTGACCACATCTGCTCTGCGTGTGTTGCTGACTGCCAGCGGTCGGTACGAGCTCCGGCGCACGTGGCGTGGTGGTTTTGTTCTCTCAGCTCTACAAGATGTGAGATTTTGCTGAACTCTGTTCCTGAGAACGATACCCAACTTGACAACTGCCACCCTTCAGCTCTGTCAGCCAAGACTGGATGGTTACCCCCATCAGCTCCTCTGGCCAGCTTGCTGAGGACAGAAGTGCCTCATGTTTCACAAATCTGCCTAAGATCCCACTCAGGTGCAGGCAGAAGCTCACTGGCTTTGTATGACCAATGCTACTACATGAAGTGCAAGAATGAAGTTCCCATTTTGAAATTCACTGTTTCAAGCTGTAGTTATGGCTTTCACTTACCCTTCTTGTCTCTGTGTTCAATATTGGCACCACGTGCGATCAGCACAGACACAAGTTCCTCGTGCCCTCCCGCACACGCGAGGGTCAGCGCGGTGTCGTGATTACTTTCAGTCTTCACAGATAGGAAAGGAAAAGAAGCAGATATTCAGAAATTAAAAATAAAGAGAACTTTAATATTTCTACAACAGTACTAGATTGTGGTGTTTTTTTCCTTTCACAACTTATCAGAAAGCAAATCCACTCAAAGCTAACCTCGACTACTCACATGTGCATCGATGTCCACTGATGGGTACATGGGGAGCACGGACTGCGAGGGCACACTGCTCGCTGCCGGCGGGCAGGGCTCGGGCGTCGGGGACTCGGTAGTGTGCGAGGAGCTGGTGGAGCCGCTGGGCACTCTGCTGTTCACAGCTGAAAACGAACACCAGGTTATTAATCCACTCTCAGGAATGTCCCATTTCACAGGAAAAATATTAAGTCCCATAAAACTGCAATGGTCTAATATCAAAACAGTAACAGGGGAAACAAATTGAATGTTCCTAAAAACAAAAAGCAGCTTTCCGGCAGTTAAACAGTGTGAGCATCATCTCCAAACTGTGATAAGTTAGGAAATAATTTTATGAATTAGTCTGTATGCATTACAAGTGCAAATTACAAAGGTGATTAGTTACCCTTTTCTAATTGTAACCTTCACTGTTAAAAAGAGTTCAGTCATATGCTCAGTTTAAGCAGGCAAATCATTTATCACTAACACACAAACCTAATGTTCAAAAATATAGTCTTATTCTGGAATCCCAAAATTTTCCACATAAAGGTTAGTGCACACTTAGCCTCCAGAGAAAGTTTTCAGAGCGAGATGACTGACAGCAACTCACACTATTAATCATGTCTCAGAGTTAAACCAACCCAGGAAAGCGGAAGGGAAGCAGACAGGAGGGGGCAGTCAACAAAAATAAGAAAGCTGAAAACTGTCTGTGCTCCCTAAAATTTATTCTGATTGATGCACAGCCTGTAAAAGATGTCATCCTGAAGATCCAGCATTGCTCAGGGACACAAGGAATGCAACTTTATCTTCTTTTTTTAAAAAATAACAATTAGAAAAATTAATAATTGAGAATTAGATTTTTTTACACCTAGTTCTACGTCAACAAGCAGAGAAATCTCCCTGGACATATCCACTGCAGGGCCAGGACCCCTGCATGCCTCTGTAACCTGATGAGAGTCCGAGTGGAGCCTGGATCCCTGTAATCAGCTGGGATTACCTGCCAGGAAGGTCTAACACACCTACGCACTAGCTCCGTGTGTGCTTTAGCCTCAGTAATCCCTGCTGATAGAGCAGCTGGATTTGACAAGTACTGTCACTGCTGGGTTGCCAAATGTCTCTATTGTGCAGCCTCATCAGCTGGAACACCTGGTGAGCTTCAGTTATTCCAAAACACACAATATTTAGCAGTATTCCTGGAAGAAGCAACTAAAGGAAAACACTAACAGCTACAGGTAAGGAATAAGCAGCAGCATTTTGCTTTTGTCCAAGTGTTAAGGGAAGAGGAAGGATGAACTCAAACCTGAGTATGACTTAAAGCAAAAATTTTGCAAACTTTTCCCAGCTCAACCTTCCTCGTTCCACTGACAGATTACACACCAGCAATTTACTCACAGAAAAATGGTGTAGATGGAAAAGTCATAGAAAAAAGCCCCAACATGACCATTAATACCATTAATTCAGCCCACAGAGCTGCGAGTGCCTGACAAAGGAAATACAGCCTGAAGCATGGCAAGATGGGTCACTTCCATTGGGTTCTGGAAACATGGCAGGGGGCCTTCCCTGAAATTCGGGGAGGTTCCGTTTTCGGTTGTATTTTAAGCAAAGCATTCTCCTTGGTGCACAGGCAAAACCAGCATTAACATTTGGTCACCACAGTTAAACAATGAAGTACCAGATCTGAATTCCTGTTACAGCCTTAATGAGCAAACCAGATTTGTATTAAAAGTTTCAAATACAAAAGCTCCCACCTTCATCTGCTCACTATGGATTATCACTTATAGCAGCAAATGAGCATTAATTAATGCAATACGATTGTTTTCTTGCTTAATGCACTGAAGTGCAAGATAATAATCGGATTTCTACAGATTACTCCTTCCAAAATACAGGCACCGTATCACCCTGTTAAGGACTTATGTTAAATCAAGCTGGGCCTTCCTCACGGAAGACACTGGCTCAATTTCTTCAGATCTTGCAACTACAGATACAGGTAAAACCACATGCATGTGCTGTGCATGCAGAGCAGGGTGTGCAGAGGGACTCCACTGGAGCCAGTTTAAGGGTCTTAAAGTAATATATTCAGTGTTGCTGACACAGGTTCCACAAATTCTCTGTATTTCACAACCATGACTGAAAATATCCAAGTATTTCTCGCATACTTTAGATTTTCATCATGTTTGAAACATATGAGTGTGCACTAAGCATTTCATGTGCACAGTAATAATGTTTAGCATGAGAGAGAACACCAAAGGCAGTAGAAATGAAGGTAAACCCTGCACTGATATCCTAAAGTCTGGTTTAAAATAAAACCTAACATATATTCCTACAACAACCACCAATTAATCACCCCCTCTGTAACTGCTGAGTTTACAAAACGGCAGGATTTTTCAAAGTGCTATTTTTTATTTCCTCAGTGTGGTTGGCAAGCTGGGCCCATGGAGCAGCAGTGTAATTTGTGCTCTGTGGAGCAAAAAAAGCCCGAGAACTTCTGCCTCTATTTCATGGGGCTGCTTTATCTCAGCTCAAGTTACACAGCAAAATACAGATTTTTAACTTGAAAATGACCTTGCAGCAATGGTTCCAACATGGCATTAACACGGAACGTCTGTGGTACCACAGCTTAGCAGTGAAGGCAGCACTGACGCTGCTTGCCCTTGACTCCAGGGAAATATCAATTATGTGACAGAGGTTTTAGATGTGTCCATAGACTTCAATATTCAAAAGACTCACTTTTAGAAAAAAATTATCCTACACATGACAAAATCCAGGTTTCCCACATTCTACAAAGGGTTTGCAAGGTTCCAAAGCATCTGTCTGGAAGCTGAATGCTGGTCTTTAAAGACATGGATGACTATTTTCAAAGTTATGAAAAAATATCAAAGGAAACATGAATAAAACAAAAGAAAGCAAGAGCTTGGTATTTTATCCAAGTACAACTCTGGAGCATTGACAGTACCTGGAGCAAGCAGCTCTGGATGAGATTTCAGGTGTTGGCTGAAACTGCGGCTACCCAACCGCTGTCATGACATGAGCATTGGCATTCAGGAATACTGGACTTAGCTTTCAGTTCCCCTTTCCTCAAAGGAACTGGGATTTTCAGGACAGAGGGAATCATCCTTTTTCAAGCCTGAGCAGCCTCTCAGCCTGTCCCAGCTTCTCAGTAGTCTGCTCCTGCAGAGGTTTCTGCATGTTGGTTACTGCGGCTCCTTCACTGGTCACCATTCCTCACTCCAGATTGTCCTGGTAACCAGTTTTACTCCAAACGCCAACCCTCAACACAGTAACTCAGATGTCACCTTCCAAATCCTTACCTTAAAACACCATAATTCTGTATCACCGACTACAGCCAGAATGTCAGAACCAAACAAATACAAATTTTCTCAGAACACACCTGAGATTTCAGTTTAGGAACATCAGCTCACAGGACGAGAGTGGGACAGAAAAGCACACACAGGCTCTTGACTAAAAATACCAGCTGAGCAAAACAAAAAGAAATAAAAATATTCCAACTAGAGACAAACCCCAGCAACACAGAAAAGTAAGTTCCTCATCTTTAATACCCTAAACCAGCAAAAAGCCTCAATTCAAATACTACAGCTAAGAAATTTACTATGGTAAATGCAGGTGAACTGAAATGAAACTCCAAATATGCAAGACAAGAGGCTCCAGGAAACCAAAGAGATACTGAGTAATGAAAATGATAGCTGTGTTCCAAATTAATTTATTGCTTTCCCACTCTAAACTGCACCATGTCTCTGTCTCTTTTGTAAAACTGGTTAAAATTTTGACTGTAGTAAGTTACACTTTTAATGTACTATTAGGTGCAAGATTTTTGCACCAGAGCGTCTAAATAAACTCCATTACAAACAAAACATTCTGGAGTGGAAAGAGCTGCTTCATTTTTAGGTTTTAGCTGACTTTCCAAAAGGTACTTGGTTACTCCTTTGTAGCTTTATGAAAGAGGGGATGTGTGTCACGACTCACTGCACCTTGACATCCACCACCTGAACACCTCACAGCTGACACATCGTGCCAGCAGAACGGAAGATAAATACTCCATTTGTGTGTGTTGTCACTGCTAAGTTGGTCAGCAAAATACAGATTTGTAGCCTCACAGAAACTGAAGTTCTCCCTTACAACTGGTCCCAAATGAGGCTTGGAAAAATTTACCTTCTACATCACAGAATCCCAGAATGGTTTGGGTTGGAAGGAACCTTAAAGCTCATCTCATTCCACCCCCTGCCATGAGCAGGGACACCTCCCACTGTCCCAAGTTGCTCCCAGAGATGGGGTAGCCACAGTTTCTCTGGACAACCTCATGGCCTCGTCACCCTCACAGGGAAGAATTTCTTCCCAATATCCTATCTAACGCTGATCTCTGCCAGTGGGAAGCCCTTCCTTCTTGTCCTGTCCCTCCAGGCCCTTGTCCAAAGTCCCTCTCCTGGAGCCCCTTTAGGCACTGGAAGGGGCTCTGAGGTCTCCCCTGAGCCTTTTCTTCTCCAGGTGAACACCCCCAGCTCTCCCAGCCTGGCTCCAAAGCAGACGGGCTTCAGTCCTTGGAGCATCGCTGTGGCCTCCTCTGGATATCACCACTGGTAAGAGCAACAGTAAAAGGTATTTCAAGGCAGAGGGAAAAATCATCTCTGTTCTTCTGAAGCAGTCCCCATCCCAACTGAAATACTCAGCAGGAATAAAAATGTTAATACCTCTTCTAAACCCAGAGTCACTCACTACCATCACTGCAGCTCCAGCAGTGGGATCAAGGGGGCCCCTCAATGACACCCCGGGTGTGGGACACAAGCTCCCTAAGAGCCAGGCTTCCCACACACCAGGCACATGCCCCTGAACACCTGCAGTAGGCATGTAAAAATCAGATCTTGTAACAGTTTTTATTGCTCAAAATTTCTCTATAAATTTAAGGACTAATGGGCAAGTTTGTGAAAAAAGTGCGTTTTAGATATGGATCAGAGAGTTCAGAGTATGAGTAGATAAACTCACAGTTTGTTTTTACATGGCTATAAATCTGAGATATCGTAGGATTATAATTTATGGGGGTCACTTTTACACAGTCTGGATTTACAAAGTGAGAAAAATATCTTCCCACAATTTTTTTGGAGGGGAGGGAAGTGAAAGAAACTTTTGAATTTCAGAAGAAAATATATTTCAATAAAGCAACATCAATACATTTTTTGCAGAAGCCTCTGGAACTCAACAGCTGAAGTCTCCTCAAGTTGCATTTCTGTAAATGTAGTTTCTAATGCAGAAGAAGGTGCTATTCATAGTGATTTTTAAAATAAGTAAATCTCATGTCTTAGCAAAAAATGTCTTTAATTACTTAGCAAAACCAGTAGCTGTTTTCAGAAAACAAACCAATGTCTATCCAAATTTAAAAATTATTTTTAAGATACAGTTTTTCTGGTTGTTTGCAATCTTTTTTCCCACAGCAGTTCTCACACTCAGCTGGACTGCAGCACTCTTCACAGTGGGGACACTGAGTTTGTGGCTGTAGAATGAGCTGCTGACCACGAGAGGGTACAGACTCCATGGCCTTGTGCCAGACATGTTCAACTCTCAGCAACAGCAGCTACTCTAGAGATTAATCCCTTGTTGATTATGTTTTGCATTACCCATTCAAATTTTCCTCCTTACACGCTCCAGTACTAACATTTTGAGTAATAAAAATTGAGAATGCTTTAATGTTGGCTGAGTATTCTGAAGAGCACCACAGAGCAGGGAGGGAGGCTCGCCATGCCAGAACAGGGGGAACTAAGACCGATGCTCTATAAAACAACTGGAATTACACCAAGGAGAGGACGGGAGCCGGAACAATCACCCCACTACTCCACCAGCTCTGGGTTCCGTGGGAGGTTGCAAAGTCACAAGTAGTTTTGACTTGCATGAGCTTGATGCAATTACCATTCCAAAGGCTCCCAGGAATGGCTGGCCAAAGATCTCACTGCACACCTCTGCAGCCTTGACATGAACTTCAGAGGACACGGCAGCGACTACGAAACGGGAGGGGCAGGGGGAGACAGACAGGAAAATAATGGGCAGGGGGACAGGCACAAGGTACAAAGAAAAGTTGAAAAACACTGAATAAAAAAAAACTACAGACCGAACAACACTGGCTATATCCTACATACCTCCAGCAGCAAACCTCAATCCTAGTCAAGTCCACGAAATGAAGTCACCCAAAGTGATCCCTGTTTTTGCACAAGGGGACTCACACAACCTGATGTGTGGGCATTCCCATTCCTCTTCACACCGTACCAACACGTGGAAGGATGTTGGGGTTTTTGCTTTTCATCCAGCTAACAGGACACGTTTTTGCCATGTGGAACATCTAACGAGCAGATATTCCTGTACAACACTTGGGGTTTAGCAGGGATTCTGCAAACACAAGCCATCACAGAACGGAGCGGTTGTGCGCGGATTCCAGGCTGTGCTTAAGCTCCAGCAGCAAGGAGAGGGATGTGTTTGTCCATAAAAGTGACAACAATTTGGCTTTTTCTAGAGATGGCTACCACATTGAAGAAAGTCACTGATAAGCCTGCACAGAAAATTCTACAGAAGATAAAAATCTGTCATGCTTTCGCGTTTCCTAATGGGCACTACTAATTACTCATGATGAGGCTTTTTAAAGAAGCACAGAAAAAGATGAGGCCAAAGGGGCTAAAACAGGTGTCCAGTACAGGAAGTTTTGCACTTTGGAAAAAAAGATATTCAAAAGTATCATGTTAGAATTGGAAGTCACTGTTAGGATTAATAGCACTAATCAGGAACTTTATTCTTAAGCAAGTATTCCCAAACTGGAAAACCCCAAGACGTATTTGGAGGGAAGGAGAGAGAGGGAAACTGAGCACACAAATTAATGAAAAAATAGGTATATTTCTTAACCCACCTGCTATTAGGTCATCAAGAGTGTCGGTAAGCGTCTGTGCTGGAGTGGCAACCATTAATCCGTCTGGTTCTTGAACTAAGAGCCCCTGCCCAGCAATTTGCTGCTGCTGTCCTACATTCTGCTGATTCCCTAATGCTTTCTGAAGTTCAAGAGACTCTGTCCCATTATAACCTAAGTTACCAGAAAAATTACATTGCGGTGCTGGCAAAGGCTGGATAGGGACAAACTCTATTTGTTCAGCAGGTGGTGGAGACTGGTGTTGCTCATCATCTTTAGACAAGATTGTGTCAACCTGAGGTAACCCTGAAAAGTTATCCTCTGGCAGACCCTTATCGGCTTCCACTTCTGGGAAGACCCCTGTAAGTGAGCACTGCTGCTGCAGGGCAGGTGGTGTGTCTGTCTGACCTTTGGTCTCCAAATATTCTTTGGTAAACTGCTGTTGGGTTTTCATCTGCAACTGCCTTTCCACCTTCTGCAGCTCCTTCAATATTTTCTTCTTCTTCTGTACTTGTTCTTCTCTGTTCTTTTTAAGTTCTTCAATCTTATCTTTATTTAAAGGTTCACCTTGAATTAATTCCAATGATTTAAGTTGTGCTTTTTCAATAGCACTAATTCTCTGTCCAAGTTCATTCAGCTTGCCTTCAGTCTCTTCTACTATGCATTCCAAAGGCTGGTATGGGTGAAAAGGTGGCAGTAGGTCCTTATCTGCTACCTGCAGGGAACTTGACTTCTGCTTGGATGCACCTAAGCACATGAAAAATGTTTGAAAAAATGCCATGCTGAAGATACCCCAAACCGCCCCTCTCACCCACCAAAAATAATAATAATAATAAAAAAATAAAATTAAAAAAAAAAAATCTTTACAACTAACACTGCACATCTGTCAAAGCACAGAAAGGTAAACCCTACACTCCATGTTAAGACAAGAAAGGACAAAGCAGATAGCCGGAAATTTCAATCCTGATCCTCATATCCCTTTGAGCACAGCTATAGTTTACAGTTGCTGACATACTTGACAATGCACTTGGGGAGGGGAATCAGCAAGAACAGCAAGGCAATTTACATGATTTACTGAGTTCCCAAAGTTCTTCTGTGTGTGCAGGACTTAAAGTAAGAGTTTTTTCCAGAGGTTGACTTCCAACAGCAAGGTTACAAGCAGAAAGACTCTATAGTTGAGAGTAGACTAACTTGACAGTAAGATGATACTTTGAACTAGGATTTCTCCAAACACTGCAGCATTTACCTTCACATTACAAGTAGAATCATGCCACTGCAAACTTAGCACTTACAAGTGGAGTGTGAAGTTTTAGCACCTTTTTAAAAATCCTGGGACCAAACTAACAATTTGCTCACTTTCCCTTCCAGTAACAAATGAACAACTCTGTTCATTATCAAGACTTTAAAAATAATCTTCACCAAGGCCCACCAAACCTGGGCAGCCCTGCCCCAAGTAACCCATGGCTGTTTTCCCAAAAGCCACATCTGGGAACCTCTAGTTACATCTTACTAAAAGGGACCTATTAAGTGCTGAAATTTTAATTATTACTTCAGTGTCAAAAGTTAAATTAAAAATGTGAAAGGTTTTAGCCTGATTAAATAATTTTCTGCACTAATAGTCATTTGCTTTACCCAAACAGTGATGTAGGGAGACTTCAAAAAAAAAAAAAGAGAAAACTTGAAATTTTACAAAGCAGACTCACATAATTAATCATTAAAAGGGGAACTAAAATGATGTACAATTTGAGCCATGGTTTAATAAAGTTACCTAAACGTCACACAGTTAAGTGAAAGTCTGGATGCAAGAACTAAGTCGTTGATGAGTCACCAGCCCTGGTAGGATTAAGTTTCCTGAAACAGAGATTTATTTCTGTCTGGGCCATCCTTCACCAATACACACTAATTCACAAACAACTTCACTTTGCATTGCTGTCAAAACAAGTCACATACACCTCACTTTGAAATGAATCTTTTTTGGAGGAACTAATTGTAAACCAAACAAATGTGAGATTTTTCTCTTATAAAGAGAAAGAACAAATATTAAAATAGAATTGGACCAACTCTGTACTGCATACCTTCAGCAGACTCCCAAGAGTGAAAGCAAACCAGATCTAATTATATGGGAAACAAGAAGAATCTTACTAATCCCAGGAAACAGCCCAGCATCCCACAGCCCCTGGAGCCACCCTTCAGGACACTTCTGCAGCTCTGTACTCTGTGCAGGTCAGTAGCTCCAGCTGAGCACCTCTCCCCACCACTGCTTTTACTTAGCTCTGAACAGCAAGTGAGCCCCCAGCCAATTTCTCAGCAGACAATAAGGAATTTGGGGGAAGTTCAGCAGGCCCTGGCTCTGTGCTGGCTGGTGGCTGTTTAGTTCGAGCCTGCTCTAACCCGTGGCTGCTTTGGCTTTGTCATGCAGGGTTTATCCTTTAATTTTAACAAGTGTAACTTACAGGTTTTTGAAACCACTCTTGAGAAATACATCTGCACTCACCAAAAATCTCTGAAAGGCTTGTCTGTATTGTTTTGAAACTAAGCTGTGCTCCACTGCTACAGTAACCAAACTGCAAATGAACCCTGCCTTCACCTGAGATGGGAACCCTCTGCCCTTGCTCTGCTTAATGTCATCCCCAACGTTCCTGTGTCTACCAAAGCCTATCCTAACAGAAGGCATTCCCAGAACCCAGCAGCTCTGGACACCTTTCCTCACTCTAGGAAAGAAAAGTTGTAGTTCAAAGAGCCCCCAAATAATGAAGTACTGATGTTGTCCCTCTCAAATAAGCCTGAGCTGGGGAGAAACCAAACTTGTCATGGGAAAGCTTTTCTAGGAGCACAAGAGGAAGGATAGAGCAGAAGCACAACCCCACCTCGAGAGCTGGGCTGGGCTGAGGAGCCAGGGCTGGGCTCAGACACTGCCAGACAGCAGCTCCAACCAGGAATCATCATGGAAAGATGGGACAGTTTCTGAAGACAGGTGTTAGGACACAAACTGGGCTCTCAAGTTCCAGAAAAGGTACAGAAATTCACATTAATCAGCTGCTAATTAGATAGCATGGCCACTTTTCAGGTTCCAGATCACCCTTTCTATGCCAAAAAACAGTTGCAACCTGTAAATGGAGATATTGGAAGAGGATGAGGTGTAGAAAGGAAGATCTGCTAAACCTGACATGTCCACCAGAACAGTCAGGTCAAACGAGAGGTGGAGAAGGCTACACTGTTGGCAGCTTTCAATATGCAAATATTGGATATACTAAAAAGTAGCATTTCCTGGTTTATCCAAATCTCCTCTACATTACAATGTCCTGAAAAATACTGTGCCTGTTTCAGTACATAATTATGAACAGACACTTTATACTTTCACTTTTGAAATATGTAAGCACATTAAGACTTAAGACTCCAATCATAGGCCAGATCACAATCATGTCAACATTTATCTTTTGGGGGCAGCATCAGTCATCTACGCAATCAACCTACTACCAAATTACACCTAGCAATGTTAAGCTGTCAATCTGGCCTCTAAAGCAACTGTTTTCGTCACTTTTAGAAGACTCGTTTAATATGAAAGTTAAGTTGTTTAGACTGAAGATTACTGAAATCCAGATGTTGCTACACAGATACGACCTGCCATCCAGTACCATGATTACAGGAAAAAAATTGCTCAGCAAACCCAGAGTTGTTCTGGGCATGCTAGGAAAGTCACAGAGTAAGGAAGGGACTGATTCCCCAATTATTTTGTGAACAGTATCACCAATTGCTCTTTTATTTACATTTCCACATTCCCACAAGTTCTGGTCCCTACCCTGTCCAACTCAGCCTTCACCACAATTCCTGCAGAGTATGCACATATCTTCAGCCAGGTTTGTGACCAACATGTATCACTCAGGGTAAGACCTACTCTGCCCAAACACAGCTTCCCATCCACTTCTCTGACCTCCACTTCTCTCCAGGAAGTGACAGGTGTTTCCTATGGCAATTTCCTGAACTTCTCCCATACACTTAAGATCATCTCCCACAGCCCTGAGTTGCAACAGCCCATTCACCCCAATGAGCTTCTCCCAGGAATCATTCCTGGTCTCCTGAGCACCCAGTAACATGCAGAGAGGACACCATGACCAAGTTTTAATGCTTATGGCTGCAAGTAACATTTAAAGTCCCTAAACACTGTGAGCAAGAACCTGGAAAAATACCCTTCCGTTTTGTAGTCCTCAGGTAGCTTTCTCAAGCACCTGAACTCTTCTAATTTAAATTTATTCAGTATTTATACAGTTGTTGCCAACAAACAAGCCTGGTACTGTATCTCCTCATGAGTGGTTATGATTTTCAACTTGCTCTTCTAGCCCTGACTGATAATCCATAGGATGTCACTTCTCCCAGGAAAGAACTAATTTATATGTCTTTCAGTTGTATTTTACTTTATATTTTATTAGACAAAATTCTGAGATTTGTTAACAGCTCCTTAATTTCTATTGTCATTGTTAAATGAAAAAAAAAAAAGTGGATCAAAATCCAAACAGTGAAGTCCAGAAGGTTTTTTCCAGCATAAAAAAAAAAAATCACAGTAGGAAAAAACTCAGCTGTGTGATACCCATTTGTACATTCAAATACATCTTCTCTGCTGGAGACCCTGTTACATAAACCTGTATGAATCACCATGTCATTTTTGTGCTCTGTAACAGAATTGCTTGTCCGTTGTTCTTGCACTTGAGGTTTTTTTTTTAAATCTGATTTCACTCAGAAGTTGAGTTCAATTTGCAGTCTGCAATTAAAACTCACCAGCCTCATCAATATGAATAAAATGAACTCCATATTGAATTTTCATGAAAATTCTGTGTTTAACTCTTATTTGTATCAGTAAGAAATTCATCTCTAAGGACCTGGAGAAACAATCAGTTGCTCCATACACACACAAATGCAAAGTACAATATTCCATGATCTTGCTAATTTGGAAAACAAAAAAAAGCCTACTTTTCCCAAGCAAATTCATCTGCTGCATGGTTTTTAATACATACTGAATTCTTCTTTATAAAGAAGAGGTTAACTGGTAGAAAGCTGAATGATGAGTTTGTATGTTCACAGTATCCCTCCTGGAACCATGGAGTCATTTTGCCAGTCTTTATCACTCCTGCAGCTGTTTCGTGGAAAATTGCAGGGAATAGGTGCAGTGCTATCCAACAGGCAATGGCTACACAGCAGAAACCAAGCCAAATTGAACTCAATTTTCAGCCATTCAAAAATTTGAGTTACTTTCCAATCTTAATCTTCTTCCCAGGTTTCCTCTGGTGGCTTCATGGTATGTAACTGGAAAATTGCTAAGATGTAATTGAATTAGTTGGTGGCAAGCAGGTGACTGAAGCTTCAAAGGAGCAGAATTTCACAAACCACTGTGAAAAGACTGTTACACATTTGTGCTCCTGGGGACCTACACGTGTCTGGGTGTCAAATCACCTGCCTGCACTGCTGAGGATTTGCAGGAAAACATCTTTAAGTCTACAAAGAAAGTATTAGTAAAGTTCAGAAGCCAGGAGGCATGGATGGTGAAATCTCCCTTGGGAGCTCATCCCAGACACCTGGGCCAGCTGCTGACCCAGGCAGGGAGTTTCCAGGAGGAAATGGCAAGAGTTGATCAGAAGATGTTGAAGCACATTAAACAATGAACAGGCAGCTGGGACTGTGCAGTAGAAAAATCTGGTAAAAATCAGAATGCAAAAGCTGGAAAAGCTGGAATATCAGTTTGCTTTACTAATGCTTTTACCTCCATGAAAGTCATATAACTTCCTAGTTTTACTGTTAAACTGGCCCCTATTTTTATTAAATCACACAATGCATGAGATCTGTGCTGGGATATATAACTCACTATTAGGTATAGACGTCAGATATCAGAAGAAAAAATATTTAATGAATTTGTAGTTTTTGAAGTTAACACAGAGTTTGTTTTTCTTCCCCTTCTCCACACCATCAGATTGTTAGATTTAGCACGGGGATCCAGGAGATACCATATATTGAATATCTAGCTGAGAAAGCTTACAGATTCTAAAAGTACCACTCAATTTTAGGGGAACTCTGGTCTCCTTCACAGGGATCAAAGGCAAATGGGGGCAGCTTTTACCTGAATAATCTATTTGGTCTTTGGAATTCTGAAAACCCCTGCACCCCAAATGAGAACAGCTGCAAGTTACTGCCCACTTAGAAATGACAGTAGAAAAGTCTAATGACAGTATGTTGACAGGTTTTAAGTACTCACTTTAGGCCAATTAGTTCATTTGTAAGCACAGTTTTCAGAACAAGTATGAAGTAAAACAAATCTGGAGAAAAATTTACTGAAAACCTGATACCTCATTCTCCAAAAACAGACTACTTTGAACTTTGACATGTTTAAAACCAGCTGATGTTAGTCAAAATATATTGACTAAGAAAACAACCCTGCTGCTTTCCACAGGCTTCCTGAGCATCCCTTGTTGTCCCAGTGTGTTTGATGATGATCTGTGCTCTGTGCTCCAGCCCTGCACTCCCCAGCACACTGCACATGGCTCTGCAGGAACCACTCACTTGCACTTACAAAGTAGATGGGATTATCAAAGCTGGTTTCCTGAAGAAATCCAGCAGCATTCCTTTGGATTGTTCCCTGGGCTGGGCTCCAAGTCCCTCTCCCAGGGAAGCAGGTGCAGGGCCACGTGGAGCTGTGGCACAGCCCCATGCTGGACAGACCCTCGGGCCTGTGGAAGCAGCACACTCAGGTTTTGTACCCAAAAAGCTCTTTGTGCTGAGCTGCTGCGCCACAGCTGCTGCTGAGCAATCCTGCCCCCGTTCAGCGAGGGCAGCAGCCGATAGAATCTGCCAAGGAAGGGATCTCCTGCCTCTCCTGGAAGTAAAAAGAGCTGAACTGCACTGGGACTTCTTTTACACGGACACAACAGACACAGGCTAAATGTAGTGCACTGAGAACAATCCTTCCTAAGCAAGTAGGAGCTGAGGTCTGGTCAGTCCCATAACTAATGCTGCTTCTTCTTTCACCTGATTTTTCTTCAGTTCTTTCCAAGTTACCATCTTGGTGTGTCACCTTTATCTAAGCCTCTCTAGAGCCACTGTTGCCTCTGAAATGTTTCTCTTTTCAGTTGCTAAACACCGATATGAAATCCTTTATCAAAGTAATTATTCAAATGGTAATGATCCCATGTGCCTTCATGCTTTACTGAAGAATAATAATAAAATTCAAAATTGAACCATAAATTCCTCTTGAAAAACCTCATGTCACATCTCAATTGTAATAGGAACACTGAAACGTGTTCAAGTTTTACATCTGACTTGCCAAGAACTCTTCAGAAAACAAAGTCTCACTATTGCATTTCTTGCAAAACTCACACAGGTCCATACAAAAATCTTACCGTGCTAAGGTTAAGAAGGCAAGGTACTGCTCTCCTGCCTCCTGGTAGTTCACAGTTTATACAAAAACTCAGGGGCTACCTCTAATTGAAGGCAAGTAATTGTTCTGCCCCCAGATAAACAACTTTGTTATGCAAGAACTTGACTGCTCTCCTGCCTTGGGAATAATGACCACCTCAATCACACCCTCTTTCGCCCCTCCTCTCCCACAAAGTTTAGTGATGGAAGTCTGGTGAATTAAAGCAACTTGTGTGTAACAAGTTCCAAATGGCAGTTCAGCACAGCACACCAACTCTGCACTGCAATGAGCACACAGCATTTAGTACAGAAATACCATTTCCCCCTAAAGATCTGACAGACACAAGAGCTTTGCAGAGTTTTTGGGAATGCTTTATCAGCCCGATGACACATTTGGGATTGCTGCATCTCCTGCAACGCAGCACAGATGAGTTTTGCTGACACACATGAAGCATGTCCTGAACCCCTGTGAACAATGAGATCTCCCTGCGCCAGTCCCAACACCACAGTACTGCAAAAACCACGCCTAAGGATGTGCTGACATTGGCAATAAGGTGTTTGTAATGAGAGCTGTTTCCTAAACTACAGTCAACTATTTGCTTTTCATAATTTAGTTATATAACATGAAACTTTTAGCTTTTAACTTCAGTCTTCTGACTCAGCATCAACTAATCCCTTACTGATTCCCATGCACCACAAAATGTGCTCCCAGAACACTCCCACTCTGCAGTGCTGACAGGCATTGAACTGGAAGGGCACACATGCTGGTATATAGCTTTTTGTGGGTTATTTGAACCAGAAGCTGTATATTCTTTTCATTTGTTTGGTATTCGTTTTTATGAAATTCAAAATATCAATTGTTGCACATCCTAGAAAATGAGACAGCAGGTGCATCTGAGAGGTCACACACGTGGCATATGCATGGAGAGGGGCACAGCTGCACATTCAGACACCAGCAGGCACACAGTGTTTTTCTCTCTTTATTTGTGCCCCTAAGGGATTTATGTTTGTTTGTTTGCTCTGGAAGTGGTCGGTGCTTCCTCAAACACAGGATTTAAGCAGATCTAGCTAGCAGAGCTTTGGATACTGTAATGTTTAAGATCCCCATCCAAAACTGTAGATCATTAGGAGCTGCAGTTTGTAACTTTGCACTTGAGAATCTGCTTCTCTTTCTCAGTTGACTTAGCAGATATGAAGATTTTATTACAGAATCCACAGCTGGAAACAAACTCCCCAGTTGCCATTTAATGACTGCTAGGAGTTTTAACCAATCAGTTTGACCATGTTCAAAGCAAAAACTCTGATGTTATGATTACTACAAGAGAACTATTACTAACACAAAAACACTCTCCTATAAGTAGATCTGCACTGGTATTTTATAGTGCCAACATGTTTCCATTGCTACTGAAGGAACAGAAAAAAGTTGGTGCATCAAGTTCATGGATAATAGCTGTAACTATTCTAGAAGACCAATGTACAATATTCAAAAGTTAGCACCATACCTAGAGTACATTAACTTTATCTGTCTGCACTATGGCAGTTACCACAAGCATTTTCTTCCACCAAAAAAAAAAAAAAATTGAATAAGCATAATTCTAATTAATTAGAATAAGCATAGTAAGATTAGAACAACCAGTGTTGCTATACTGTAGAATGCAAGAAAATAAGAAAAAACTATGAACTATATAAAATATTTTAAGTTATACTTCATTAGAGGTGTTCAAGAACTGATGGAATGGACTACACTATGCAAAAGCTCTAATAAAATGGTCCCCAGTCTATCCATTTCCAAACCACAATATATTCTCTGAGTGGCTACATACTGACCTTTCACCACTCCCAAGAGAGGTGGGGAGTTCTCTTGAGGGGTCCTGTCAGGCTCCTGGGGAGGTACAACCATAGCGAGCGTATGCACCGGGACACGGGGAACCTTCAACAAAGGCACAGACACATGCTCAGGTAAAAACACCTTCTGGCAGACCACATCTTCAAGTGTTTATACAAAGGTACAGATCTACAGCATACTCCAGTCCACTCTTCCCAAACTGTGTATTCTATGCTACCTCTTGGTATGACCTGTCCCGTGCTTTTTTACTGGGGATAATATGTCAAAGTTAACTGTGCTACTCTGTGAAATCCCAGGCTGTGTTGGCTGGAAAACTGTTAATTCCTTTAGGCTTTTAATCAGTTAACTCCCCTGGAAAGCTGCCTCTTCTGCAGAACTCTGAATTTACACAACATACTTCCTTTTATATAAAAACAGAATCATTAACATCATGTGAGGGGTACTACCACAAGGCTTTAGGACTGCTGAACCAAAATACCAAGCAAATGCAGGAAAGAAAACAACATCCTTTTGAAATCCTAGGTTTGGGACTATCCTGTTCAGGAAGCAGAAAGGGGAACAAAGCTCATGTGTTCAGGTCTCTGCAGCTAGCACCAACCAGTTCCCTCACTCTATCATTCTCAGGTGTGCAGGGTTTTTAAAATTCCTTCCACTGTCTATGTTCATTTTGAAATTAACAACTGTGCAAGTGTTGCTTCCCAAAATCGATGGTGCTATTTAAAAAAAACTCCTTATGCCTTACCTGAGACTGATCCTGAGATGGAGGTGTGAGCTGGGACAAGTCTGCTGCAGGAACCGACAGGACATTGTTTGGGTAATCCAGTAAGTAAGAAACAACATTTGTGTGTCCTCCCTTGGCAGCTTCAATGAGCATCGTTGAGCCATCCTGAAGTGAGATTTTGGAAACAAAAGGCCAGGTGAGTTTTTCTCCCTGGTGTAGCATCCCCACATAAGATATGATTCTATGATTTAAATTTACTACTCCATGAATCAGCCAGGTGGTTCTTTCAGAACCTATGAAACATGACAGCTGCAAGTGAATACCTTGAGCCGATGAGTAGGATCTGCCCCGTGAGCCAGGAGAAGCTCAACCACGGCCAGGTGACCTCCAGCACAGGCCAGGGACACCACTGTGTGATCATTGTTGGCTGTAGCCCTGTTCACATTGGCACCTGGTAAGAGATGATGTTAGAATTAGACACAAAGAAATTCTTTCTAAAAGAAAGTATCAACGAGTACAGTATTTTGTGGAACAGAGACAAACTACTCTTGTAATCCATTTACTTCCTACACACTTCTAGGGAAAGAGCAAGGAATTTTTGACTAACTGATTGGCTTCCACACATCCTCCTCCTCACCTTGTAAAGACAAGGCAGTTGCAACAGCAACAGTGGGCTTGTAAGTGTTAAGTGAGGGAACACATGGTGTAAGAAACACAATTCCAAATGTTCACTCTGAGCTCTGAGCAGCATCACTGTGTGGTGCAGTTGCTACTGTTTCAGACAGTACTTGATGTGCTTTTCTGAAGGAGGAAGTGCTTTTTTAAGAAACTGAAAATATCTGCTGTACTTCAAATCTGATCTATACAAGAGAGTAGGAAAAGTAACTGGCAAAATATTTTGTAATCCATTGTATCATGAACTTCATGAAATTCAAATACATGAAATTCAAAAAAGCCTTAGGGATTTGACAAATGCTCATATACACATAACCAGAATAATTCCGCATATGGATCACAAACATGTGGCATTGTAAAGTGGCATTTTAAGCTTTTTAATTAGTTAGGTAAACTAGCATTTACCTTTGCTAATAAGGAATTGCACGGTGCATAAGTGACCAGCTCGCGCAGCCTTCATTAGTGGGGTTCTCCCACCTTCAGATTCGTGCTCCTAGAGAAGAAATAACATGTATAAATGGGCAGAAATTGTACCATTTTTCAGCTTGTGAAGTACTTTGTGATGAGACCAGAATTACCCATATCAGCAGAAGATCTATCTCACAAACAGACTGTAATAAATATAAACTAACTGGAGTCAATTTTCATGTTACCTAAAATACTAAATCACAGAGTTAAAAAGGATTAGGACCACATCCATACTGGTATCACATCAGGAAGCCTCCGTACTTACACACCCCTTTTTATTTTAGTGTTCAAATGCATAACATACATGAGAACAGTAACATCTTGTTTCCTCCTCAGAAAGGGTGGAAGGTTTAACACAAATGTCACCCAACCCCTGGAAGTTCACAATAACCACGAATTGTGGTGCCACAGTCCAGAGAGCTGCCATGTGCTGCCAGACCTCAGAACTGCAGTAATGCCTCGAGTGCACACAACATTTATAAAACATAAGGAAGAGGATCAGAAATAAGAATGAGAAAAATCACTGCAGGTCACAAGAAGTCTCTAAGAGGACTGGAGAATAAAGCAGAAAGATGAGAAAAGGATGATACAAACAACAAAAGGGGAATTTTTTTATTTAAAAAGTTTCTGAATACTGGAAAGATGTGGTTGAATACAACTGTATTAGAGCAGTTACAGAACTAGACAATGTGCCTGCTATGTAGACATGATCAATACCACAAAGAATGCTGAGCAATGATATCAACCCTCCCGCAGAACAAGGGGAGAGAACATCATCTTCCTGTGAGTGTTTGTATGTGCACTCTATATTCAGTATTATCCTATTAAATAATACTCAGTCTGATCAATAATATACTAGGAATGTGTGGTTTTTAATCAAATATCTGGGAGGCCAAGCTCTAAATCCACTCTTTACTTTGTAATTGCATGTATACCTGATAGTGAAAGTTAACATTCAGTACTGACAGTGGGTGACACTGCTACTTACAAATACACTCAGACAAGAAGAGATCTGACAGAACAGCTCAATTCCTTCCCATAGTTTCTGTATTCCTGAAAACTCTGCATATGTCCTTTGACATATGGCTTGCTTTGGTTGCAAGCTGCACATTAAGTTAGTTTTTTGTTCATACACTTGAAGAGGAAACCTCTTGACTGGATCTTCTGTTGGAGACTGGCCCCCAATCCAAGTCCATCCTTCACTAGAAGAGGTTACATTGCCTCTCTCTGCTCCTCAGCCTCCACAAGAGCTCTGTGTTCCTGTCCACCACTTCTTTAACACACGACTAAATCCCACATTAGTGCTCTGATTTCTTTGCTTACTCAGTAGTATAACACACAAGCACACGCAGGCAGACAGAAAACCTTACAGACTTATACTGAAGTCACATCTTTTTCTTTTCTTTATTTGTTCCTTAAATAGATTCCCCTCCCAGGGCAACGACTTCTTAGATGTCAATAAATACCTGCTTCTGGACTGTCTGCATGGCAGAAACATTAGCAGGACATTTAAAGCTAATTAAGTTAACATGTGGCCCTATGATTGCAAGAATTTGTAGCGTGCCCTTGAGCCCTGATGCTTACTCTGGTATTTGGCACAGTTTTTCCTTCCTCAGCCTCTGCCAAGAGATCCAAAAAGCCAGAAGCTGCTGTGTGCCTGAAACACAGCAAACCCCCAGTTCCACCAGCACATCACTCCCAAAGCAGCTGTGGATGCAAAGAATTCCTGACCAGCACTCTGCTCGGAGCAGGACCTGGACACTGCTGGACCTGGACACTGCTGCCCAAACTATTTCACACCCAGTTCTAAATCCTCACTGATGCAAAGATGGCAAGAGGCAAAATTTATTTTAGGCCACCTTAGCTATATTCAAAGTAGTGAAAAGCATCCTATATTGCACTGAGATGTAGCAGATAACTGGCAGTAAGGTATAATTATTTGCAACACTCTGCTTTCCTAACAGACTTCACTGTTGGAAGCCTTAAACACGGACGCCAGGAGGCTTCCTCATTTAAATGCAATGCAGTGATTCTGCCCAGTTTAACCAACTGTCACTTCCTCAAGCAGGCAGAACTTGATCCTCAGCTACTACACACTTCCAATCCTTGCAGCACCATGCACACCATCAGTCCAGCCAAACCAAACCATTTGGGTGCCCACCTGCTGTAGATTTTCAAAACTTACAGCATTTTGATGGTATTTTTCACATTGGAAGATAGAAATGCATGTTTTATTTGAAGATGAAATTAATTCTGTCTTCAGCACTCTCTATAGCCCTAATAATGGCTATCAGACAGCATCAACTCAAGCTTTAAAGGAAGACATTTAGGACAAGCCAAAATAAGAAGCTGAGACATTGCAGTGCCTTTGTCTACACACATCCTGTCTTTTAATCATAAATTTCAAAGATTGTACATATCTATATATATCTGTATCAATCTCTTTTTCAGCTGCATTAGCTAATCAGAATCAGGACAGAGAAAATGACAGAAAATGACAAAGCATGCCCATTACCTTTCCAGTGTGCTTTTCCCTTCTATTTACATGAAGTGCACACCAGTGCTTATTTCGTAAGATGTAAACCCAGTAAACTGTCTCCAAACACAATTCCCTTGCCTCTCTGCACTGTAGGACTCACCACAGTATCCTGTCTCTTGTCACTGTCTTTGCCCTGAGGAATGTGGTAGTTGGTACAATAAGGAAGAGGAAGAAAGCAGAACACCTCTGCCAGATTTGGAAAGCCATTCTCTAAACCCCTGGGTGATGTGCTCTCCTGCTAATTCTGCTGGGATAGAAAGAGCACCCAAGAAGAATTTTCTGTAGGTTTGGGTAACAGATAGGAAGGGAAGGGAAAGTGAGAGTGTTACCCAAATCAGGCAGGAGTTTACACTGTCTGTACCTTTTCTGTTGGGACTCAAGAAGGAGATGAGATTTCAGCCAGCAAGAATTCTTTCCTTTCTAGCCAAATCAATACTTCCAAGAGCAGAGCAGAAGCAGAGTCATCAGGAGCATCTTGCAACAATCATTGGTATTTTTAAATTCTCTGGTTTAGGCAATTCCAAGATCAGCTACATAACGGCTTTCCCCACAAACAATTCCTTTTGGTTCACAAATATTCATGGTTATATTAATCACTAGGATAGTTTTTTTTGAGTTGTTTTCTTTTTTTCAATGTCTCATGTTACTTAGAAGTTCAGGAAGAAAATCTGTATTTTCAAAGTAAAGATCCAACTTTTCAGTTCTTTAACAAGCCTCCCTCATCCATGACAACAGTGAATATTTAACAAAAATCTAAATATTATTCTAAACAAAGTGATCTAGAAAAAGCTTTTGATGCAAAAAATACAGTCCCTAACATTTCACTGATTTTCAAGACTGAACTCCTATTCCAGCAGTCACCAACCTACCTGCCCCCAATAACCTTCCTGAAAACTCAACTAGGCCTCTAGTTTAAAGTAAACACCTAAAAAGGGAAGACTTCAGAGGAAACTAACAGATTTAAGAGGGCTGCTATCAATGAGATAAGCTGCTGCATCTGGGAAGATTGGGATACTCTTATTTAACACCGGTTTTACAAAACCCAACAGAAGGGAAAATACAAGACAAGAATGCCCTGTCTAGTCTACACAGTGAGTCTCCAGATCTTTGAAGAGACTGAGATGCCTTGAAGCCATGCTTGTCCTTAGCATGTATCCTGAGGCTGCAGCTTACAAGCATCAAAGGCCAACCCACCTGATGCCTGCCTGGCTCTGTGCCCTCCAAAATATGCTTCTTAAAGTCCTCCTGCTTGTCCTGCAGAAGGAAAAATAAGAACTCACGGCTCTTGTTCTACAAACAAATGTTCCTGGTCATGAAGACCTGGAACGTGAACTTAAATTGGGTGAGATCCACCAGTTGAAAACTGGTCTGCTGGCATGAGGCAAGCAAGAACAATGGTAAGACCAAGCAATGAAGCTCTCCCAAGTTCTGACTCCCACCATGAGCCATTCAGATCCACAACGAGAGCACAAAGGTCAGACACAGCATCTTGTTACAGACAAGATGAATTTTTGTCCACTACAGGAAAACCACAGAATTTCATTGTACTTTGTACCATCCAGAGACTGCAACACCCAAGAAGTGTCGACTACAAAAATGAGGTTGATGTGTCCTACCACACTTTACCTGTACAAGATTAAGGGCCAGGTCTAAAAACCCCAGGAATCCCTGACCTTCCCTTGATGGTTCAAAAACCAGTAAGGAAAAACATAACAGCACCCTGGATTCCTCAGTGTAACAGCAACACAGCAATCTCCAGAGCTGTTGAATTCAAATCCAAGAAGACTGGCTGATTTTGTAGATGTTTAACTGGTGCCTCATACACAATGCATCAAACCCACAGTGTGTCACACACATCAAGGAAAGTGAGGTTTTAATTTAAGAGCCACATTAGTGTGAGGGATGCTATCACCTGAAGGCAAAACAATGATCCCTGCCATGACAGAAACATGTCTGTAAAAGCACTGTGTCATAGGAGAAGAATTAAGAGGTAGTTTGGCATGAATGTTTGGGGGTTTTTTTGCAATTAGAGTTGTGTGGATGCCAGGTAGCCAGTTTTAGTCTTCTAAGCAAAGCAAGATGTGGAATCTTAACATGTATTGAAGACTTTTGGGGAGACCCTGACAGTGTAAAATGAGAAAAATACAAGGATGAAGCTGTCCTCATGGGTTCTCTTCCATCTCTCAATTTCTGCATAAAAGCTCCCATACATCTTGTAGGAGAAAGGTAAATTCCATCACTAAATCAACCTTGTCCTGTGCAGCAGAGCCTCATGTACAGCTGCAAGAGGATCCAGGTTAAAAAAACCCAATTTAAAACTCTTTTCTGTATTTCCCAGCTGAGAAGAGCTGAGATGATCTCACTGTCCAAAAAAGAACATTTCTCTTTTGTTTCCAGCTACATTGAAACAGACAGTAAGGCAACCACCTTGTCAAGAGCAGGGCTGCCTTCAAAAGGGACACCAGAATCTCCTTTAATCCAGGTGTGATTCAACATCAAAAGGGAACAGGCATCCAAAAAGGTCCTTTTAGTTTATTGAAAGGTAAGCATCTTAAAAGCAGGATATCACCTCATTACATACCACCAATACTCGTGAGATTTACAGTCCTTAACCTGGTTCCTGTGGGAACATACATGTACTTCCCACATCTTACCTTACACAACCCTTGGGGTGAAGGTGACTGCTGGGAAAGACACAAAGAAGAAATAGGAAAAGGAAAAAAAAAAAGAAATCTTAGAGGAAAAATTTTCCTCTCACCTTTGAAATTAGTCAATCCTTGTCACACTGGTAAATAGATGTACTACTGAAGTGCTGGATATTTTTTCCTGAAGTTACTAAACCTTACATCTGCTTTCAAAGAATGCTTCCATTAATTCATATTTCAGAGTTCCAATCTCCAAAATTTTACTCAAATAGATCACAAAATCCAGGTGTTCTGTCCCCATAAAGGTTGCAAAGAAGTAAAATTTACATTTGATCCAGTTGTAGGAGCTCAGGCTGAGACCCTGGAAGTCCCTGTTCCTGAAGGGGATGGGGGAACTAGAATGTAACTGTGGCACAGATGGGAGCACAGGCTGAAGGCTTCAGATGTGCCTCAGATTCAGTTATTCATACACTTGGCAAAAGTGAGCTGATTTCAAAATGCATACATTAACAAGAAAAGGTGCAGGCCTGCCAGCTAGTTTTGCTACAGATTTTGACAGGCCAACTTTGTAAGGACATGGAAAAGATCCCTTAAAGAAGGGCATCAGAAAAGCACAGAAGCATTGTTAACAAGCCAGACTTCACGAACAATTAGTCACAAGGAGACAAATTCATCGAAGTACCATAGGGAATTGAGCATTTCTCCAGCAGACAGATGAGCACTCTGACACTGCTCATTTCTCGTACGACTTGTCACTGCAGAGCTTTGAGGAAAAATGAACCACAAACTGAAAAAAGTTCATCCCAGCCATAAGTTTTTTTTAATTCTCCTGGTGCTTACAAAGTCACATTGCTCAGTTTATCTAACACAGCTCTCAAGACCTTCACTGGTTTCTGAAGTGAATTACATATTTGATATCTAGGCCAGAGGATCAGCCCCTGAAAAGCATCAGTTCCCATTTTCACTTGCCAGAACAACACCCATTTTGGGCTGAGACTTGGTGGTAATCATCACTCCCAGTTCAGACAAAACTCTATTGGGGACCAAAACCACTTTTTGTAAAACAATCACAGAATGGTCTGGGTTGGACAGAACCTTCAAAGACCATCACATCCAACATCCCTGCCGTGGACCAGGACACCTTCCGCTAGACCAGGCTGCTCCTGTTTCATTTTACTCTTTAGGACATAACCCGTATCTTCCTCAAAAAGATGTGCTTTCCAGCAGGGTAAGATGTTGCATGTCCAGCTTCTCAGTGACTCTGAATTAAACCTCAGGGATAATGAAAGTTTCTGGAAAACAACGAAGCATCAGTGAAAGCAATCCCAGGAAAGAGGGAAGCCGCAGGATGAAAAAGGAAGGGAAGAAAAGCAACAGGAGATGTACTTTCTTTTGCTGTGTCTGAACACCAGCAGTAGAGCAAAATTAACTGGACAAATGTAGACAGACCAGCAAATGTCTAAGTCCAGATCTTCATTTGATTCCCAACTTGCTGGGACAACCTGATGGAATCATCTAAACTCATTTGAATGAAAATTGAAATCTAGAACAACAGTCTCCCGTGGACTGCCAAAGAAGCTTTCTCATAGCCAGCAGTAAGGTAACAGTGTCAGAGCCCTCCCTCAGCCCATGACAAACATAACAGATCTATTCAAAACACCCCCAATTTCGAATAAAGCAAAGCAACACGAGGGTTTGAACAGAAACTGCTTCAAACCAGAGGCAGCTGCCATCAGCATCGCTACCATTCTGTGGGCATTTCCCAATTAACTCATAATCAGAATTCAAAACTGGCAGATTTACATTGCAGGTCTTCCCTTCAAAGCAATTTTCCTTTGCTTCCTTACTGTATTTTCCTTGCCTGTTCCACATTTTCATTGGCAGTGTAAGAAAATGCAGTAACTAAAACTTTACTTTAGAAAGGATTGAGATTGTCCTCTGTAATACTGAGGAGTTGATGCTGGTGGCCACAAGCACTGCTCACCTTAGTGATGGGAAGGGGGAAAAATGACACAACTCCAAAAATTTGAAGTGACATTTAAGCAGCAACTTTTGCATGTTTAGGTTTAGACACAGCAATTTTTTAAATTTTTTTTTCATTTCAGGCTTTGCTCCCTGCAATAAGATACTCCATGGGTTTTATCTTTATATAAACAAGTACTTCAATTTTTTTAAATAGCCAGTGAATCCCCCCAAAGCTATCCTGCCTCTACTAGAGCGGCTCATGTTCGGTACCCAACACTGAATTGTGCTAAGTGCAGTAGCCATGCCAAAAATCCCCTAACTCCCCCAATAATATGACTTTCCTCCCTGATAAGAACAAATAAAGCAGAACATTACTGACATTACTGCAGAAGAATTAATAAGCCCTAAAAAAAGAGTATAGTCTCAAAGAAGAGTGGAAATATTATTACCATGTACAGCATTAGTTTAATAATAAAATATACAAGAAATAAAAAAAGTAAAATAACAATAAAATAATAAGAAATAATATTTAATAATATTTTAATAATAGAAATAAACAATAAAAAACTTCATCAATGACTGAAATTAAACTAACTTCATTAGTATACTGATTTATCAGGTTCAACAAGAAATTTTTCTGGCATTCTTGGTTTTTTAAAAGGAACAAAAATCCCAGAATATCCAACCAAAATCCCAACCCACCCCCCAAGCAACATAAAACACAGAAGCAGTGAGTATATATGGGAAAAAAATCTAATACTCCTCCTAGGCAACCAAAATAACAATCTTTCTTGCTTGAGCTTTGGTTGACATAAGGCTCCTAAACACCTTTGGAAGACTAAAGTATCAATTGCTTTTACTAATTCAAAGTCAAATGTTATATCCCTGTAGCTGGTGAAGAGGCAGTTTTGGGTCTCCTGCTACATAATAATGAAAAAAGACAATTATGTAAACAACTTAGATTACATTGCAGAAAAAAACCATGAGGAAAGCAATGTGCTAAACCCAAGAGTTAGAAGAAAGAGATCAGATTATGTTGATCATTTAAAAGACAGTGCTTTGTTTGTGTAGAAGTTTGCAAAAGTTAAGAGACTAACAGTGCTCAGAGACCAACACTGACATAGAGAAGCAGTAGCTCCTAATACTAAAACGTTTTCAATTCAGAGCAGATTACCTGTAAGAACTTTTATTTGGTAGACCAAACAGAATATGCAGGCTTTAAGAAAAGCTTCCTTCATGCCTCTTTTCAGAGCCATATAAGAACCTCTATTCCTAAGCTCATCACTGTTCTCTAAGCACACAGGTTTTGCCTTACAGTTAGAAACCAAAGCACTTTGCCCACAGGATGCAGCAGAAGCCTTACCAGATCAGCACCGGCCTGAAGCAACACATCTGCCACATCTGTGTGTCCATTTTCACAGGCGTAGGTCAAAGCTGTATCTCCCGTTGCTGTAGTGGCATGAACGTTAGCTCCTACAAACACAACATTTTTTTCATATTGGACATGTCCTTTTAAAGTATTTCACAGCAGATGAACACAAAAATCTCTGACAACAGCTATATCCTACTGACCAGCAGCCTCCACAGTCCAAGGGCATTGCTCTCATGGCAAAAACTGCTCTCATAGTGAAAATACTCCAAGGAGAGGGGGTAAGCCAAGGCTTGGAAAAAGCATGACTGACAATCTAAGCAGTTAAACCTATATGCTCACTTATTCCTACAGTCCCTTTACAGCAAGAAGGATTTCAGATGTTACAGCAAGTAAAAGGGAGCCCAGACAGTTGTGCAGACTGTCCATTTGACCCAGAGCTCTATGCCAAGGGAAACCAGACAAAATGCACATTACTGAATTAGTATTAATACAACAAACCCGTACACTTCCACGAATTTCCCTTCTTTCCTGCTCTTTAAAATCATTTGCTTTAAAACCATTTTGTTCAAATAATTTGTCTAGCTCCATATACACCAGCTCTGTGAAAACTACGCATGACCCTCGATACGTAACACATAATTCTTAAAAAAAGAAATGCCAATGTGATTAGCCATCTTCTTATTTTTAAGGTGTGAGGTATAATTAGAGACTCCCTGATGCCAAAACAAGGCTCCTTAATCAACTTTCTACACTATCAGCAGTGAAGTGCAAGCAGCGAGCATTCCAAGGGAGCTGGTGACAGGTGTCACATGCTGGTGTCACTGCACCAAGTGGCACAGTTGTTACTGTCCCTCGATGAGCAGGGAGCTTTACTTTCTAAAATTACAAATCCAGCCAATTTTTTTGCTTATTCTTACAAAAGAGCATACAAATAAATCACCTTCTACAACGATGAAAATATCCCAAATACAGCTCATTTTTCCTTATTATTTTAAGCAGAACACTCTAGACTCTACCAACTTTATAAACTGAAAGATGAACATCGAAGCATCATTTTACCCCTAACTCCAGCAAGATTTAGTTTTTACTACTGTGTAATGTAGTAGTAAAGCTCATTCATCACAGAGTTTCAACACATTCCAGAATCTGTCTTGCACACTACTTCCCAGCACACCATTCCTAAAGAACTGGTTATTCAGGGAGACTGAATGCAGATAACCAGGCTTAGTCAAAGCTGGAGTAGCAAGCAAAACCAAGCATTATCTGTATTAAAATTTTGTCCTAGATGCAGATAGCTGGAAACAATGTTTCAAATGAATGTGGATGCTTTCTAGATATGGAACAGGATCCAGTGCTCCAGGAGGCACTTTCCTCTATTAACAATATCAAACAATACTGAGGGGCAACATCTGCTTTTCCCTTCTTGCTAAGTTAAGGGAGAATATTGTTTCTTGTTACACTATCAAAAGCCCGGCTATCTTCCAAATCATACAGAGCACATCAGGTCTGTGGTACCTGGGGGTTTAATCATTTGCTCTGAACACATACCTGCTGCCAGCAAGTATTTCACCAGTTCAAGATGACCCTCTTGAGCAGCTTCCATCAAAGGTGTAGAGCAACCAAGCTCTATATCAGCTCCTGCCTTAATAAGGAAGTCAGCAACTTCAGAAAAGCCTCCACAGCACGCCAGGGTAAGAGCTGTTTCCTGCGTTTCTTCTGTCTGTGCGTTTATATTTGCCCCTGGGAAACAAAACAGCCATCACTGACCTGGCCACATATAGGCTGGGAAGGTGAATGCTCATCACCCCCACAGCAGTTTGCATGTTTGAGCTCTGCTCGGTGGGTACAGCAGTGAGCAGTGCCAGCCCCACACTACATCAGAGCAATCTGCACAGGACACCTGGCCGTGGATCACACCACGTCCCTCCATCGCCACGGGATCTCACCTTGTGCCAGCAGCAAGGCCACCATCTCTTCGTGGCCTTCCCGGGCAGCTTCCATCAGAGGTGTGTAACCTTCATCATTAACCTCCTCCAGGTTGGCTCCCCGTTCGATCAGCAGCGCCGCCAACTCCACGTGCCCGCCACAAGCAGCCAGAGTGAGCGGGGACTCGAAGGAATCCGCGGGCATGTTCACCTGGGCGCCGCTGTCCAACAGCAAGCGTGCCACCTCCACGTGCCCGTCCTGCAAGCAAAGGGCAACCCAGGAGTCAGAATTGAAGTTACTTGATGCTGTAGTTGCAACCACTATCATACTACTGGTTATTCAGGGAGAAAATGATCTGAATCTGGGTCTGAAAATGATCCTACAAAGACAGGGCTTTTTACTTGTGATGGTTTAATTGTGACAGTTGTGGTAATACTTGGACCTAACCAACATTTAGGTTTCCACCTAAATCTAAGTCAGGTTTAAAAGCATGAAGAAAAAAGAGCTAGATATATGTTGGTGTTTTTATTTCTTGAGGGAAAAAGAATTATGGCATAAGACTTAAATATCCAGCACAATCTTTGGGACACAACAGTACTAGAGTTAGCAAACAAGTGCCATAAGTAGTAAACCTACTCCATGACTAAACCTCAAAACAAGCAGCAGAAAAAAAGATTTTTTAACTCTTTGTAGTAGTAGTTGATTCATGACTTCTACAGACAAAAAACCGAAAAGCCCCAGTTGGCAACTTCTAGGCCCTGGGAAAGATACCTGCAGAGAAACTGAAGTGGGTAAGAATAAGGCAGGTAACAGGAAGAGAGAAGACTTGGAAAAACTCTTAAAGGTGACTGAAAAATGCCTTGGGGGGGAAGCCATAGAATAAGAGAATTAGGATTGCCAGAGGAGTCTGAGTCTCGACCAGTCAAAGCACACAGAGGCATCTGTCAGCTTCTCAAGAAAGTATCGTTAAACTTCCCAGTTACTCGAAATAAACCAAGTACCTAAAATCCACATTTCACCTAAGGTGTAGTTGGTAGAGAGCCACAGTATCGGCAAAAGGGGAAAGCTTAATTTGACCACAGAGCAGGTCATAAGTAACCTGAGATCAACAGCAATCAGGGGTGCAAATTAAACACAGGCTATTCGAACAGAGGTTGGCTAAAAGCCAACAGCCACCTCATTAGAGGCATTACCCTAAGTGTGGCACTGTCCCGACCAAAACAAACTCCGAGGCACTTACAACAGAACTGGTGATCAGAGACCAGACATCTCAGCAACCTGTACCTGCTGCATTCCTTAGATGGAGAACGATGAAGACTGGGAACAGTCACAACAATTTGGTGGAACAGCTCCCTTGTGCAAGGGTGCAGCCGAATGATAACAAGAAACAAATTCCTTGTTACGGAGTTGGGACTTCAAAGGCTCATCTTCCTTTCTCTTGCTTTCAAATGTCCATACACACTCTATAATGTCAGAACACCTAGTCTGAAACACCAAAGAGCTGAAAACATGCAGGCAAACCTCACAATTCTCTCCCCCAAGTGAGGTGCTTCACAGCCTCCAAGTCAAGCCAGCCTTTGCATTGTTTCACCAGGCAACTAAGAAAAAGCAAACAAAAAACCCAACCTAAACAGAACAGTGGGCTGATTAACCTTTAGTCTGCAGTCATGCTGCAATCTCCTTTAGGTGACAGCATACACCCACACTGTCCTTCTGAATTCCTTATTGGCACCAGGCTCTCCTTCAGGGAAGGCTATTCAAGGATACTATTACCAGCTCACTATCGGAAGACTTGGACACAGCTCACCACGTTACAACCCGACCTTGGTCGCTTGCATCATCACCTCACAACTGCACTGAAAGAACACTTGATCCTCCAGCTCCCAGCAGACTGGAGGAACACTGCAGCCTATCTTCTAAGGATTACAGGCTACTGGAAGAAAATTCAGTTTCCCTCTTTTTGCTGTGCTTCCTATGGAAACAGGGTCCCAGTCCTTTCTTCAAAGAAGCTCCCCAGCTTGAAGAAGAGAGAAAAGGTCACCCAACCACAGAAATGGTTGCAGATATGCTTTGACACAGTAGCACACTCTTTTTTAAGATGATGCTCTTGGATAGGGAAGTTTTTCCTCAATGGCTGCATTGAAATTATGTGGACAGTTGCTAGAGAACTAAGGACTACATTATTTTTCAAAATAAAATGGTAGGTCAAAAGAAAAACCTCACAACCTCATTTACAGAAACCTAGAAGAGGGCACGTCATCTCTCCATGCAAAACATTTCCTGCAGTGATGAACAGACAATTGCAATGCATGAATCATCCAGCTCAGTGCACTTCAGTTCACTACCATTCCATGATACTCTGAGAGACCTTATTTATAAAACCAAAGGTGGAAAACACACTAAAAAAAAACCCCAAAACAAACCCCCAAACCAGTGACTTGTACTACTTCACTGCCCTGCAGATTAGTCACCCCTACACTTCACACAGGGAGCATTTAAAATGCCCCAAAAATTAAAGTATTTTTTCCTTGTGAGCAGTTAGACTGAGGAGCTGGTGGGAGCTACAGCAAGCACTTTCTTACAATAACAACACACACATTCACTTGCAGCCCCCAAACAGCTTGTTACCCAAGGCTCACTATTTTATCACCTCCTGCATTCCTCTCTCCCCAAGAGGGAGCAGGACAAAGGTATTTACCATGCAGGCCTCCATCAGCGCCGTGTGCATCTCATCTGTTTTGTGTTCTTGATCAGCTCCAGCTTCAAGCAAAAAACGGACCATATCTAAATGGCCTTCAAATGAAACAGATCAAAATAAATAAGCATTTCATAACATCGACTTGTACAGACAATACACTTAATGAAATCATTCAGGTTTTCACAGTTTGCTACTACAATCTTTTTAAGTTATAATTGGCAAATCTGGGCTTTTAAAGTACTCTTCAAAAAAATACCAATGTGAACGAGTCAGCAGCCTTCAGACAGCCTTTCCCAAAGATATTGCTCAGCTCTGAGATGAAGACAGACATGTCTAATTCAAGTTTACACAAGAACCTTTCCTTGTGACTTCCAGCTACAAAACTGTGCTTATTCCCTACTGAACTGTATAGTGATGGATCATTTAAGAGTTCCAAGGCAGCATACAACTGGGGGGATTATCTTTTAGGGATGGGTCCATGTAGATCTAACCTCAACTTTAAGCTTTTTAATAACACTCACAGACACATTGCTGAGAACTAAGATACGTGCATTATACCATATTATCTGACACTATTTTTAAAAGCTTCTGCCGAGCTTTACCTAAACTTGATTTCAACTCTATTACAGTTTGCCATTTTAGAATTTGCCCCTTCTAAGTTTTTAGCCTCCTAATGAGCATTCTCCTCCAAGGCAGGACTTAGTCCTACACAAACTGACAGGAAAACAATCAACCACGTTGTCAAAGATAATACAGGACATCTCTAGTCAATCAAGGCACATGACTCAATTCAGTTTTAGGTCACAAGTAACAAGAATGACCCTCCAACATACTCAGGGGTACTATTAGTGGAATATCCCTGCAAGGAACTACCATATGCTGCAGGAAACCCATGACAAATCCAGATTCAAGTCCTCAGATAGGTTATACATAATACGCATCCTCCAATCCTAACCACAGAGGCAAAGCCTAAAGTTACTGTGACAATAATTCACATCCTTAGTTTCTATTTGTAGAAAAACAATGGTCGGAAAACAAACTAGAGAAGCACAGTGGATTACCACTGCACTGTTACTTTACATAGAAGCTTTAAATAGCAAAAGAAATTAAGTCAAAAGTCTCTAAAAGTTCATAATACTTAAGAATTCATAGACATTCTTTCAAATTACACTGAAGGAAAAGAATCCAGTAATAATGGAGGCATTGTCACCCCAGTAGGTATTACAGAAACACATATTCCAAATTTGCATTTTTTGAAGAACGAACAGAGATGTTTTCAGAATTCACAGACAGTTGGTGAGGGAACTGGGAATGAACTAGGGAATGTGGCAGTGGGGGAAGGAGAGAATGGTGGTGTGTCAAAGCACAAGTTTGGACATAGCCAGTTACAAGTTTTCATCTGCAACATGTCAAACACATCCACCACATCTGGACACAAACACAGACTTAAAACCACTATACCACAGAGGAGCATTTCCTGACATTGAGTTTAAAACCAAAATCCAGTACTACAAAACTCTTAGGAAGATATTTAAAGTATTGCTAAAAGTTTTAGTCAGATAAATCCTAGCAAATAAATTTAAACAAAAATACAAACCAAGGCAAGAGACAATACCTTTATAGCATGCGAGTGTAAGTGCACTTTCCTTGAACTCGTTGGAGTGAGTGTTGATTCCTGCACCATATTCCAGCAATACTCTTGCAACCTCGACATGCCCTGCACTGGCTGCTTCCATCAGGGGGGTATGTCCGTTCTCATTGTGGTCTTCTATGTTAGCACCAGCTTTCAGTAGCACCTTCACTACGTCCACGAAGCCCCCGGCACAGGCGTACGTGAGAGCTGTGTTCCCTGCAGAGGAGAGTTTGCATGAGAGCCCTTTCCATCACCCTTCCTAATTTGGGGAAGGAGATCAGTGTTAACAGCTCGGAACAAAACCAAGTACATCACCAGCAGCAGCCTTTCACCTCACAGCAACGTTGCTCCAGCCCATCATTCCAGGCTGGGTACAAAATCCCAACGTAACTGTAATATGAAAGTTTTAATGCTAAGCCAGTATTACAAATTAGGATTTTTTTTTAGTTTGAATCTTGTATTTCCTACTTTAACAAGCAAAAATAGATCAAATAAACACACACAAAAAGATCAGTGAGTAATTTTTACTGTAGAGCTGGGGGTGTTGAAGTTTTGTTTTGTCTTTCTTTTTTTTTGTCTAAGACTGTGTCCTATAATTCCTTGAAAAACTTCTACTGGCTGGCTTAGAATAAATTTATAATTTAAAACTCTGGTACTGTAAGTGACAGACACTCGCATATGGCTCATGTTTTAAATGTTACAGTCAATTTTAAGGTAAGTTTGCTTAACATGGCTAAACAGCAAGATAAAAGAGTATCTCATAGGTCGGACACACAACTTGTTTGAAAATTTGAACAAAGTTTAATTCTATCTTAATTAACAGATTCCAACTGCAGGTTAATGCTCTCAGTGAGGTTAGTTAAGCTGTGGTCAAGAACCAGCAATATAGAGAACATTCAGTGCACTCAAAGAATTTTAACTTATCTCTGGTAAAAAAAATCAGACAGAAACAATCGGTCTTAACAGGATGTGTCCCATGGTCATCCTACTGGGTAATTTTGGATTATACCAATGAGAAAAGATAAACTTCACGTATTTTTCTTGTCATCTAACACCAGAGTGGTTTTCAAAGGAACAGTGCTTTCCATTAGAATTTATATTAAAACCCCTCTTTAATAATGGCCAGTTAAGACTCCTAAGATATTCGCTGTGGATCTGGTCTATTCCTAACAGTTCCTGTCACATTTTCTTGTGAATGAAAGTGTTAGACAAAAACACAGATGTTCAGAAGAGCTGTGTGCCTTACGTGCCAGCCTTACTAACTGTGCTCCTGCTCCCCAGTTACCTGTGGAGGACTGTGCATTGACATCTGCACAGTGGACAAGGAGGAGTTTAACAATATCCACGTAGCCTCCGCTGGCAGCTGCCATCAAGGGAGTGATGTCGCCTTTATTCCCTCGATCTTCAACGTTGGCATGCATGGCTAGTAGCACCTAGGGGAAAGTTCACTACAGTGCGTAAATTGTAACCCCAACCTTTTGTGTTTAGTTCAGTGGGGTTTGTGAGACTGGTTCCCCAGCCAGCTGTGCCAGCCCCTTGCAGCCCAGCCCCACTGTGAAGCCCAGTGCCACCCCCAGGATCATTTACAGTTACTGCCTGCACTGGGCTCTGCTGCAGCAAATCCTGGGTTCCTACTTTTGTTCATATCTGCAAGTTCCAGTGAAATACTGACATTTTCAAAAGCCACAGGGCAACTCACTGATGAGAATGACAGCACAGAAACTGTCACCTGCAGTAATGACCAGGGCACCCACAGGTCAAGCTCACAGGTGAGAAGTTCTCTCCCTGTCCTCTGTTTGGGCACTAAAACATGAAGTTGGGCATTTCTGAGAACTATCACCTAAATATCTCAAAGCAGCTGCCCTTAGATACAAAAGCAATATTGCTCAAAATCAACAGAAATTAATGCACTGTTGACACAAATGTGATTTAACAAAAGGACTGTGTGACTGAGACATGAGTTTTTAGAATGCAACCAATTGCAGTATTTGGGTTTGCTGCTCTTTTAGATCCTCTTGCCTGGAAGAGCAGCTGGACTGCATCTATAACAATGCCAGAAAAGCAGATGTATCACAAAACATAGGATTCATTCCTCAGACAAGTCCCTTCAACCTAAAGGCATATATATGACTGCATTTTCCATTAAAGAAACCCCAACAATAACTGGAAACCCACAACAAGTTGTATTCACTGATATTCTGTTGAAATAACCATACTAGCTAAAATGTTTACCTATCAAAGAAGCCCCTCAGACACTGCTTCACAATGTTCAGTTCTAACTGTGTTTGTTACTTACTTGTGCCAATTCATAATATCCTGCTGAGCAGGCCAAGCAAAGCAGACTCTCCCCTTCTTCAGTATGTTCATTTACGCTCCGTCCTTCGTCCAGCAGCTTCCGGACAGCATTTACATCCCCATCGGAGCATGCCTCTGCCAAGCTGCGACTGCAAAATCAGTTAGCACTCAGTGAGCTCAAAACACACCTGCAATAGGTGGGCAGCTTTCCTAGGCAAGGAGGAAGCCTTTAAGTAAAGATTCTTGCCTTCGGGGCTGAGCTTTACTCAAAAATACACCTTACAGATTTTTTTTCCAAGTATATGTATACACACACACATTATTTCCACAGGTGAAATGGAGATAGACACTTTCCTTATTGTCTAAATTAGCTTGTTCTCATCAGTTGCTAACTCATAATGTGCTCACAATACAGACCAGATGCAGAGAGGAGTGCTCAAAGCTGGTTTTTGTGGTGTTTGCAAGACAGGAGCAAACCACCCTGATGCTATTCCCACTTCAGGGAATGCCAGACACACAGAGGCTGTGACCATGACAAACTGCTGACTGCAGGTGCCAAGGCAAATTCCTAGTACAGACAAAGCCAAGAAGTCAGCAGCCAAGTATCACAGAGACCACTGATATGAATACTGCAACCAGACAAACTTCTGTAATTAAGAGAGCAATCACCCACTCTTCTACAGCTAAGAACTTAACCTTTCGTGAATAAGAACTCTAATCTCTGATACACAGAAAGAGCAGCAGGGTAGAAAGTAACTTCTTTTGTACTTTTCCCTTACCCTGTGTAGCCAATAACCCGATGGGACAGTAATTACACCTACAGATGCACTACCTTTGCTTCTGCTAGCAGTAGAACAGCTCCATCACCAAGCACTAACTATAAACTGAACAGAATTCGAAATACAATGACATTGCAGAGTTGGGGGAGCTGGGGGAGCTCAGTACTTACTTGTCCACCTGCCCGTTGTTGTGATTGTTCTCGGCTCTCATCCGCGTCAGCGCGGCGGCCGCCTCGTCCAGCGCGCAGCTGACGGACGACGTCAGTCTCCGGAGAACCTCGGGATCTGCGAAGGCTTTGCCATCGGCAGTGGACAATTTACCAATTCCTTCAGTGCACGTTCGTTCATCAGTCGGGTTAGTAGGAAAGTCACACAAAAGAAATGCAAAGACACTATTTTAGAGTTCAGCCACATGCACTATTAGTTAAAAATCATTTGCAAACATGCCAGATAATTAGCTACTTAAAACTAAACTATCTGCTAACATTTGTCCAAGACCTGAATATTTAATTAACTATAATATAGCAGTAAAAACCCCATATCTTTCAACTGGCAGGTTTGTTACTTGTCCCAAAGTCCCAACTCGTACCTTTGAAGAAAATTTAAAAAAAAACCCAAAAACATCATATTTGGAAAATAAGGATAAATACAGGCACTGAAGCCCAAAACCAGAAATTTGGGAAACAAGCTTGACTTAATATTTTCTGAATATGAAGAATTTTTCAACTTAAAACACTTATTACCCCTTGCCCACCCAAAACAAAGCCGACTGAGCTCTAATATATCTTTTTTTTTTGAGTAGGAAAAATCTCTAAAGTTTATTAGTTTAAATTCCCAGTAATTTACCACTCTAAACTGCCCAGCTCTAGTTACAAGCACAAAAGTTACGACATGAAATTTCAAATATTTTAAGTATACTTGAAATCAACGCCTCTCCTTCACAGACATAACACAGTAGAAATGCTTAGATTCAAGGAACTTTGTTAACAGTTTCTTTTTGTATAAGTTTCTTTGCTCAAGTTTTACTACACACAGGTTTTACTCCTTACAGCTCAGCACAGCCTATTTAACATGTGTAATCACTGCAGTGTGGACAAGGCTTGTGTCTTCATGTACAAATGTGCAGATAGTACCTCCCAGCCACCCACAAAAAAACCCAAACATAAATTAATTGATTTTGTGTGCTACAAAAAGCAAATGGTTACTGGTTTATAGATCAGCCACCTTCACCAGTCATGAATCAGTAACTTTTCAATTCCTTAGCTGTTAAAAAGGGTCGAATTAGATACCAGTATCTGGAAATAAGGCACCTTATCCCTCAGAAGATTTGCTATTTCTTATGTGCATATCTCTGCAGGTTTGATTTACACATTTCCCACAACCCAGCTTGTAATTATTACAGAATAAATACCCAAATCGTATTTTAAGTCTGAACGTTGTCTTCAGACAACTCATTTCTGCAGTTTGAGAACATCCAATTTGCTTCTCGATAATGTAAGAACCAATACTTACCAAATTTCTCCACCCTAAACCTCTTTATGCCAGCACACAGCAGGCACTCTGTGTGACGTTACCCTGCATGGCTGGTGCAGTGCTCCAAGAGCTGGCTGACAGCACTGGAACGTGGTGCTGCTGGAAATGATGGAGACTCCATCTCCTGCCATTGAGACAGACACCTCCCCTGGGGTGCAGCAGTTTACTTGGCCCATGGCAACGAGCAATGAAGGTTCAGTGAAATGAGCTGCTTAAGAGACTTGCACACCTCCTCCCTGGCTCCAACACCCTACGTCTGGATCCCTTCAGCATTGTCAAGGGGCTGTGAAAACCAATTTATAACTAATTACCCACTCCGCAATGAAATCAGAAATCACAGCTTGATCTGTTTTGGTTGGAAGCCTGGCTAGTCCAAAGCAATCTGAGCACAAAAATGAGGGGCCATGGACTCTTTGAGGCCACCGGCCACATGCCCCCTTCCACCTCCAAACTGTCAAGGCCATCACCCTTGTGGCCACTGCTGTTAAATACAGCGAGGTTATAAACAAGCCTCACATGCCACAGCTCTTGTATTCGTGTACGCTGAATTTGCTGGTGGTGTAAAGGGGTTGGAAGCCCTGTCACCTCTGCAGCTGGAGCAGGTGGGACAGTGGGGGACAGTCACTGCACAACTGGGTCGGGACATCAATTTAGTACCAAACACACCAAGAAAGTCACAGTTTTTACACAGCTCTGCTTCCCCAGGATGGCTCACAGAGAAACTGCTGAGATGTTTACACTAGCTATTTCTGGTGGCAGCGCTGGCTTACGCTGCCTTGCAGTGTACATAAAGCACTGCTGAGGGAAAGACAAAGAATTAAGTCTTCACAACTCAGCACTGAGGCCTCATTTGGGACTGCTGCAACCAAAGCTGAACATCATGGTAAACAACATGGAAAAGTGCTCGAGAGAAATCCACAGGACCCCTGAGCTAAGGCTAAAAATGCGCAGATTTAGGTTACAAGGAGCATCACAACTGCAGTTTCCCTCCCCTTTTAAAGGGTCTAATTGAAGGAGTTCTACTGTTGACAAAAGTGGAAAATACGAAGTTCAGACAAAAGTGGAAAATACGAACTTCAGCCAAAAGAGACCAATCCAAAATCCTACCAAAACACCACCACCAACACCCCACACAACCCAAAAGCCAAAGTGACCTGGCTATCTGCAACTACACTGCATATCTCCATCATTTCAGCTCACCAAGGCAGTAGAACTGACAGGTTGCCTGGACAAGCAGGACCTACACTTGCTACCCTCTCTGTTTTAAGAGTTTGTTATGGCATTCAAACCTGGGATTTCTGAGGGCAGAACTCACACCACAGATCTCCTGTGCCTGGTAAAGACAAATGAACTTGACCCACTACAGCTTTCCTACTCTGAAGTATCTGTTTTCAGGGATTACAGCTGGTGGTCTCCTGGAGGACTCCCCAGCCACAGGTCACCGGCCCTTCCTTCTGGACAGCCAAAGCACACTTACAGCTCACTCCAGTTTCCAACTTTGTTCCAAAAACCAAGCTATAACCACACCAAGGCCTTTCAGAGGGTAAGTCGAAGGTGCCTTTTATTTACCTCACCAGCTAGAGATCAATCCAGGTGCCATCCCTAGCTCTTAATTTCATACTTTTATATTGCACATGCCAAAACTAATCAACAGCCACAGAAGACATCAGAGCTGACATTTGTTTGGCTGGCTGGAGTCAAAGGGAGACAGACTACAAGAATTACCACGGCAGAGACCCATTCATTCACTCCCCTTTTGCACATTATACTCAATAATTTACTACATAACAACAATTTGAAGTTTTTATTTTGCTATGATTTAGGATGACTATGCCAGAATCTCAATGCTGTAATGCTCATATGTCTTTTAATCTCTAATTTACTTAATTTTGTGCCCAAACCACTTGTTCTTGTGTCATTCTCACACACACAGGGACTGCAGCAGTCTGATTTATGTGCAGGATCTGGGCCAAAATTCTTCTTGCCTCCTCCCATCCAACAAATACTGAAAGCATCCTTAGAACCATTCTATGCACTCTTGCACAAGAGTGATCACAGTTTCTCACATTATTACAGTCTCTCTAATATGTTACTGATCTAACACTACCAGAACTGAACCCAGGGTCTGACATTCTGTACTTCCTGGAATATTACAAAAGCCTCTATAGAGGCCATCCTTTCCATCTTTTCATGAACTGATCACTGTTGCAGATTTAAGTCTGAAAAGAGAATATGGGGTCCATTTTTTTTTAAATTGAGAACAGTCCACAGTCATTAATCATATGGAGAGGGTGATGTTTCTAATGCAAAGTTACAGCTTACCACAAAATTATGAAGAGTATGTTTTTAAGGAAGCCAAAAGGAAGTGCCTTCATCTAACATGAGCTGCCATGCAAAGACCAAAAAGGTGAATTCAAAAATAGCTTGGATAGAATTACTGTAAAGCCTGTGCCTTCTATCAGCCTAAGAACAGTGGCCCTGAAAGTCACTGTTTTAAGGATATTCCTGAACAATAGACAACTGGAAGAACAGAAAGTGGAGAGACTTTCACCTGTACTGTGATGTTCCTGCTTTACCTCTGCAGGGAAAAGCAAGGCCACTGCAGGACCCAGAGCCAGACACATCTTTACATCTTCTGTAGAGGGCAGTTCTTCATCTGACCACCTGCTGCTGGAGCCATGCGCCAGCTGTTCACAAACCCTGGCAGGAACAAGGCCAGCAGCACTACCCAGCAATGGAAGAGGGAGATGCCTGAACTCAGGGCCAGATGTTCCACACCTTAATGCCATATTACAGAACTATTTAAATTAGCCTGAATTTGATTACAGAGGTGTATTAGAACAAGGAACTCACCTTTCAAGGGAAAAGCTTGCTCATCAGATACACACCTACGCTCCTATAACCAACACTCCAATTTCCTTGTTGACTTTCAGACTCACCAGGGTAATCCCACTGTGTAAGTACCAAGGTTAGAGTTTTAAGGTAACTTGAAATGATCTGGTAACTTCTCAGTGTGATCTGAGTTTAATGAATCAGAGATATCGCCTCAAAAAAAATGAAACACCAACAGGTTTGTGCCTTTGGAAAACACAGTTAAGCACCTCATGGGATACACAGCTGGTGTCAACATATACTTTGAACTGGAAATGCTGAACATCAAAGGAGACTGCTCCAAAAAGTTCAACATATCCAAAAGTAAGAGTTAATGTCCAATAATCCTCACAAAGCCCTGCAGATTCAGTGGTGATTGTGTGCTTTCCCTGTCAGTTCCAGCGAGCTGCATGTTCTAACACACACTGGAGGACATTTACTTGTAACATGTCCAATTTATGTGCTCACATTCATCATAAAGTCTAACTCAACTTCAGTTTGTACAGAATCAGCTGGGGGTCCTTCAGGGCTTACACACCCCAGAGACCGCTTGTGATAGAAATGTGGACAGCTTTAAAAGCCCAAAAGAAGAACAAAATGAGAATCATGGCCCAGAAATGTGTGTCTTATCTTTTTAACAGTATGCCAGGAATCCGCTCTAATCAGACTGGTGTACAAAGCAGCACCTTAAGGTGAAGAGGGTTCAAGGAAGGAGGCGGGGGGGGGACTTTGTTTTGGGTTCTTTACTGGAATCTCCACTCAGAGGAACTGAGGAGTTCTAGACTGTCCAAAGCAACTGCTACAGCCTCGTGCCAGCAAGCAGCAACCCTACCAGAACAGTGTTAACTCCAGCACACCACACAGCTGCTGCAAGACAAGAAGGCAACAAGCAGAACTGAACACATGCTGTTCTGTAAGGTCTCAGGTGGTTAATTGCTCATGTAACTAACAAAAAAGTGTGTACTTGGCTCCTCTCTGATGATGTCTAAATATTTTCCCAAACACAAGTTTCATATTACATCAGTTTCAGAGCCAGTAAACCAAAGAGCAGCATCCTCCATTTGCTTGTAAAGAGCAGTCCAAAGCCAAGCAAACCAAAAGAAGAGTCATTTGCAAGTTTCACTGCATTCAGCTATCTAATTTGCAGCATCAGAATGAGGGACATAAATATATTTACAATTTTTTGAATAGATTTTAAATATTTACATGGAGCTTATTGTATGCTAATTGCTCAGACTGAACTCCTCAAGGCAAAAGTATTGAGTATTTGGGTAAAGAAATTAGAAAATACTAATAATTCATTCTAGTGCACTCATCTTCTAAAATTCATATGCTTTTAAAAAGTTTCAGATGAAGTGTTGTTAAAAAAACCTAATTCACACTAAGCTAAAGAACATTAGAGTTACAGGGAAAGTCTACGTGTAGTATAAGGAAAATAACAGTTTTAAGTGAAAGTATAGCCTGAGCAGTGCCATTTGGGATTTTTGGGTAAGCATTATATTTTGGAAAAAAGCATTATCCAGAATGCTTCTCCATTTTTCAGTGGGTCATTTCAACACTACTATTCCCAGACGTGGAACAGTTTGATATGGTAGGGATTATTTTAGCTTTGTTTTCTAAAACACTAAAAAAACTACATTGAGGCTTTCAGTCTTTCCAAGCCAAGCACACGCCTTTGGAATCACTACCACTGAAAATCACAGTTATGGTCTGATCTCAGCACAGCTCCAATGCAATGAAAACTCAGTGTACCTCCCTCCACCAGCCCTGGTGTAGCTGCACTCCACAGAAGAACATATCCTTTTATATACCCATGATACCAATTTTCACTATAAAACTACTTTCCCCTGTCTAACCAAGTGCATGGCACAAACAGAACTCACTGGCTGCAATTTTTATTTTTCTTCTTCTCAATCAGTATTTGGACATGCTAAATAAAACTCATTTAGCATGAAATTAAAAGCTACAGCTTGAGGGTTTTTTATTTTATTAATTAGCATTTTACAATATTTCATGTGTCGCTATCACAGTTCCCCACAGACTTCAAGAGCAGCCGAGTTCCCAATTGCTACAAATCATATTCCTGACAGCAAACTGTGACTCTCAGAAATGACATTTTCAGTGCAATCTGAAAAATCACATTCACATCATCTGCTAAGCATTTTCTGGCAAAAGCAGAAATTTATTCTCCTGGACTGTATTTCATGGGCTTAATCTCAAAATATCCCTTCTTCACAAATCCACACTCTTAAACATAATAGGAGATTACCCACAATATCCACCAGCAATATTCACAAGTGAAAGGGGATGCCTGAAAAAGACCTGAAAGACCATTACAACACACACACACACCTTTAGAGAAAATTTCCCCTAATTTTCACTTACTTGACACTACAAACTCTTGATACTACACTTACATTCACATCTATTTCAATGCACTTAACAGGAGCCAGCCATCTCCATCACATTCTCTCCGCTTTCCAGCAGGGCAGCTGTAGCAGCGGGATTTTCCTTTTCCAGAATCAAAAGCCAGGAAGTACTTCTCCAGCTACAATTAGTTCTTACTGTTATTTCAGTAACATTTTGATGGCAAACGTTCCTTTTGGAGATCATCTCCTTTCACATCAGTGTGCTCAAATATCTCAAAATCTGAAAGCTAATTTTAAATTCCACACAAACACAAATCCTTGATTAACTAGTCAATTTTCATTGACATTTCTTTTGAGAAATTAGATTCATTAGGTTTCAATTTAGAAATTCAGATTTCAATTTAGTCTCACGTCACTTCAATAAGGGTTACCTATTCAGGGAATTCACTACCTCAGCCACCAACTTCTACTTTTAGTAAAGCTTGGAAGCCCAGTAAGCAAATTCAGCAATGAAAACCAGCTCTACAAAGACTTACAGATGTTTCTAGAAAAATCCCAATCTTCCCAAATAGTGTGCAATTTCATCTAATTCCTCTCCACCGACCCAATCCACCCCATTCCTTTGTTTTCAGAAAGCAAGGAAGAATACAGGTATTTGACAGATATGGAATACCAGACATATTTTAGTTTAGAATACTGAAATAAAGGATTGGTTTAAACCTTGTAGCAGAGATTTGTTACCACATGAGAGGTCAAACAGGACAGAAAAATACCAGAAAAACTGTCCACATAACTACCTCCTCAACACTCCTCATCTTATTTAAAATCCTGACCATGCTAGACTTTGCTACAGCAGAACTCTCAATTTTTCTGTCAGTTTGATTTTTTCCAAGCTTTCATTAGGCATCCATTTTCTCCCAGGTATGAACATTAAGTTACCTTTTCTAAAGTTAAAATAACATGAGCTTTTCTGTGCCAATCCAACATTTGGCCACTTCCAGAAGGATGACTTTGTGCTCCTCCTCTCCCTGTGTTTCCCCAGGCACTCCCAGCAACCCCACTGCCCTCATAATGAGGGAAACCAGAGGGAGTTCTCTCTCAGCACAGCAAGCTAAGTCTGACCAGCAAAAGTTCTGTCTAGGCACCACCAGAATTGGTAAGAGAAGAGAAAACCATGCAGGAACAGCAGATTATTGCCTATGACAGCAAAGAGCCACTAAACCACCTCATGAACCTCACGCACCTTCCCCCGTCACTCATTCACAATGTTTGTTCCAAATGTTTGTTTCCTAATCCGAGATCTTTATAAAGAAATTCAACCTTTCAAGTTTTCAAGATTCTGTTCCTATTAAATCTCTATCAAAGAAACATTTGCCTCACTACAAGGCAACAAGTTCCCAGATGCAACCCTCAACACTGCTGATTCCTTACAGGAACCACGACTTCCAGACACACTCATCACATGTGCATAAAATCATGCTGATCACTCAACCAAATGCACTTTGATCCCACACTTATTGCATGTAGTTTATATGGAAGCATCATTAATTACTCTGGTGTCATGATTACAGATGTACTTCAGCAGCAGCACACAGCTTTTCCACCCATCTCACTGCAGGTGAGCACCTGGGAGAGAACCCTGACTCTTGGGTTACCTTGTGTTTTAAAGCAGCAGCTACAATTAGGACAGAAGCAGAAAACAACTGCCAGTTCTGTCTGACAGTAACAGCTATTTCTGCCAGCTCCAGTAAATTGTTGAGGTTTGCTCTGGTTTGGTTTTTATTTTTTAAATGAAAAACAGCACTCTCACCCATTGGCTACTAAAACCTTCTTTCCAACTTGATTTTGATTGCAAGAAAATATAAGATTTGACAAAAATATTTAAAACACAAGGTTAACTTCAATTCAAATTATAAAGGAGAAGAATGGGATTAATCAGTGGTTTGCGAACACCTACGTGACTCTGAAAAATATGAATTCGCTTTGGTGCTTTTGCTGGGATTAAATGGAAGTTACTAGATATCACAGTTAAATAGGAGCTTAGCACTTCATTTTCAAAATTTTTTTGAAAACTCAGGGATTTTTTTTTAGGTTTTTTTTTCCCCCCACCCTGAACACAGAAAAAAGACAGCAATACACACCCAGAATGATTTGCCACAGGAGCAAAACCACAGCGAACTACTTGGGTGCCCAATGCCTTTTCCCTTGCCAGTCTTCTCTTCCCTCCCTCGCTATCTCCTCCTGCAACAATCCCACCACACCTTCCCCAGGGCCGCAGCAGCAGCGAGTATTCAACCCCATTTGTACTCGTAGACCTAAAACAAATGCTCTTCTGCTTATATCATGCTTGCCAGCCTTGCTGTGATTAGCTAAGGGAAAACTTCAGCCACGGGCGGAATTGTTCGCCTGGCTTTGTTTGGCTTTGAGCTGGACACAGTTAAACGGCAGCGTCAGCACATCTCCCGGCCGGGCAGTCACCTGCTCCCAGCCTGCCCGGCGGAGCGTGAGCACACACATCCCGGCGCATCCCGGCGCATCCCTGGACATCCCGGCACATCCAGCGGCACATCCCGGCACACCCCTCCACAACTCGCCGCATCCCGGCGCATCCCTGCACACCCC
>VZRQ01007361.1:3420554-3445857 GCA_013397975.1 Machaerirhynchus nigripectus | reverse complement strand
ACATCCAGCAGCACATCCCTGCACATCCCGGCACATCCCTCCACAACTCGGCGCATCCCGGCGCATCCCTGCACACCCCGGCACATCCAGCGGCACATCCAGCGGCACATCCAGCGGCACAGCGCCGGGCATGCAGTGCAGAACGGACACGGGGAGCTGCCATCACCCACCCAGAGCCCAGCCAGAATCACAGGAGCTCCGCTCAAATTCCGAGCTTTGGGCATCGACTCGGACACTCCTGTATGTCAAGGAAGCGTCCAGGCTAGAGACTGAGAAGGAAGAATCTGATTGCTTCTGGGTGGTTACACAAAGTCATTTTAGACCTCCAAGTCACTCTTGAGGAATTTATTTCAAGCTCAGATTGCAGTGTGTACAGTATTTACCCATACATCTAGAAAAGTGGCAATTTGGTAAATGATCCAGAAGCAGAAATTAGGATCTCCATAATGAAAGCTACGAATTTTTTACTTTGTGCCATGAAATATGGAAAAATGTACACAGTTTATTTAATTATTTTACAGAAAAATATCACCGCTAATGGTTGCAATTATTCTTCATTTCCTGGCTCTTCCTTTCATGCCTTATCAGAGAGAAATATTTTCTCATTTCAAGTCTGACAATTGCTTGGCTCCAAGAATCGGAAAGATACATGTCAAAGAGCTAAGACTGCTACCAAAACATGGGAAGGAGGAACATGGAAATGGCCCTGTCCACTGTGGGAGGGCAACAAGCAAAGAAAATCCTCTCGTATCCCTGAGAAACATCAAGAGTAGAAAAAAAAAATTCACACCAAGAAAAGTGCACAGAATTCCTGTTCTTGACTTCTAGCACTCAAACTCAGCCCAGTATTTCATGTCTTAGGGCTTGTGTCCCTTGAAAACAAGTTACTTTACAGACGCTCCTATCTATTTAGTGGGACAAGGAGAAGAGAGCGGAATGACTTTCTGCTCTTTGAGTAACCTCAGGCTTATGAAGGGAAAGTATCACACCCTTATGGAGACTGACTCCAGGATATGACCCCCCCTGCACAACAGAGATGCAGGAAGGCAAGAACTCAAGTAACCTCTGAGTGCTATTTATAGGCAAACAGCCCACTTGAACTCTCCTCAAAATTTCTGGCAGTCTGTGGGAAACTGAGCCCCAATGGGCTGTAATTGCCTTCCTGAATCAGAAAGCAACTCTGACTCAGTACAGTGCCCAGTGACTACCTGGGAAAAAAACATTTGAAAATACTACTACATTTTCAAGCAAAGATCTAAGAGCAAGCTGAGTGCCAGTAACATCACTGAGCTAACTCAGAAGCCCATAGAGTTTTAGCTCTCAGTTTATGCTAATTATGTATGGCAAAGCAAGCCAAAATACTGAGTATTTTCAGAGACTGATCAAGTGCATCACTTCTTTAAAAAAACAAATCACCACAATAATGCTGTATAGCACAGACTAGTGTATAAATTCATGTTTCAAACTGAACATTTGAGACACTCTTAATAAAAGCCTCTCCTCTGCCTAAAATGATCCACAGCCTTTCAGCGCACTGTCATCACTAGATACATGCTACATAACAAAAGATCCTGAAAGTAAGACCTTTAAGAATGCCACAGTAGATGGAGTACCAAAATACCAAAAACCAGGATACTTACAGTCTGCAAAAAGAAAATACGGAATTTATTTTACCATGACCCAACTTGAAGAAAGAACACACCCATCTACCATTAATCCTCTGCAAGAACAGCCATGGTGGGCTCATCCCGCCTTTTATTTTTTGCAGTTTTGAAAACAAAAGGGAAGAGAGGCACTTTCACCCAGGTTCATGTGTCTGAAGCTCTGGTGCTTCAGATGGGAGATTTTGTCCATCAGAGGTCACAGAACCCAACATGTGGCACCACAGAGAACAAGTTTTACTAAGTTTCTTCAGAGCTCAATGCAGAAAGAAACTGTAACAAGCATGAATCCAGTGGAGGGAGTTGCTTCCACTACTGAGGATGTAAAAATCCAGCCAATTGAAGTTCTACCAAAGCAAATTTCTTTCATTATTTCCTCCAGGCCCTTGCTCTTAATCTGTGTAAAGACTAAAATAAAGTTATTCTATCTCTTGCTGTGTCTCTACAGCTGGGGAGGATCAGGCACTGGGTGTGCTCGCTATAAGGGAAGGCTAATAGCCAAAAGCACAGCCACAGCGCAAGTTTATCCTCTTTTCGTTAGCATATCTTGCTGCTTGCCCTCTAGAGACTTCCAAAACGTGCTGCTTACTTGGTTTTGGAAGTGCTAGACAAAGTCAGGCCAGGTTGGTTAGAACATTCTTGCTTACTGTGGTCTTCCTCTGCTACTCAAAAGCCAACTAAGTCTTTGAAAGCAAAGACACAATTTTAGCCTTTATAATGAGTCTGAGTTGATGAAGCTTTTTTAAAGGACATATTCAAACATGAGTGTCAGAAAAAAAAGTATATATACACACACATACACAGGAATAGTCAACCGCACACACAGGAATAATCAAATGCACGAACATGGAATAATTTATAACAGTTCTTCAGAAAAGTAGTGGTAGATTTCAAGTCAAATTCAACTTGCAAACCAAAGGCAAAAGGCAGACAACAAATGGAGATGTATAAACAAAAGCACAGCTTGCAGGACAGATGAAATAACACTCCTCTCTCCAGGCATCAATAGAGCTCAACTTCAGTAACACGACTCATTTGGGGCATAAAGTTATGAAGAAGAGAGATCACGTACAGAGACTCCAGAGGAGAACAAGAGCAGATGAAAGTCTAAAGAACATGAGCTAAGGGCAGGGAAAGGCTCAATGTTATTTAGCCAAAAAACAAAAAAAACCCAAAAAAACAACAAAAAAAAAGAGATAACTCAGGGTGATATCAGTCTGCAAGCTGGCTCTAAGGATGGCTGCATTGGGAAAGGGAACACTGAACCTGGATAGATGCAATAAACAAGCAGTCAAAGCCACTAAAAATCACCGACTGCTTTACTACATCTTTCTTCCTTCCCTCCCAAAGGTCTTCCAAAAGAAGCAGCTCAGTGCTCCCTTCACCCTTGAGTTACATATTTAATACGTAACACTGAGGACTGGCAGTCCAAGAAACCTTCTCATCCCAAGGACTGCAGTGGGCTTGGCATGCTGTGGAGCTTCCAGCACTGGAGGTAGTCTGTCTAACCAGTTCCTAAAGCCACCCGTCAGGAATGGCACAAACACATTTTTGAATTTGCCTGGGGAGAAGGAAGAGAAGAAGATAAAACTGAATCTACTGAGACTTCTTTCAGCCAGATTTTTGAAAAACTATAAAGAAGCTGTACAGAATTTGACAGAAAGGTGATGCCTAAATGACAAGCTAACAATTCTTGGTTTGGAGGCAAGCTTTGTTACACAGGGGGAAACGTCCCTGAAGAACTGCACTGTGCATTTTGCTCCCACAGCAACTACTTTCCTGATAGATACAAGCAGAATAACTTTATGCAATGCAATAATTTTTTTAACCTAGTATGTATTGAATCTTCAAATATTGAAATAATTCATCGTCACAAAGACTACAACCTGCCTTTTTGTGCAAGATGTTTAATGTATTACAGTTCATTTTAAATCTAGAGATTTAAGATCTTAGCTTTCGAAGTAAGGTCTGTAAAACAGCACAAAATAATTTATAGCAGGAAATGAAGATGCTCATACTCCCTTGTAAAAAAAGCCACTTGTTTCCACAAGTAGAATTAAAGATGAGAGGCAGTATATTTTACATATTTTGTTCTTCACTAATCTGGTGAAAAGTAGCTTGACTTTCCAGAAAAAAGCAGAACTTAATCATTTACGCTATATTACTATATTATATACTATTACTATAGTATATTATATAGTATATTACTATACTATATATATTACTATAATACTATATTGCCATTTGTTTTCTTAGAAACCTGCTTATAATTGCTTCCTAAATATGCAACAGTAGTGTTTTGTCAAAGGTGAGTAAACAATTAAAAAACCAACTGATTCACGTGTTACACTGTAAAGTATTGATGACTCAGTACATCTGTTGCTTCTGATGCTTTAAAAGAGCCCAAATATTTGATAAGAGTATAAAACTGACAGAAGTGTTACAGACAGATGTGTTACAGCCCACACCAAGAGCTCAGGTAACTCCTCTCAGGTGTCCCCAGACAGCACACGACCCAGACTGTTGTGGCAGCAAACAGCCCTGCTCCAAGGCAATGACTCCTCACAGGACACTTCCGTCAGCTCCAGAAGGGGTGGCTCCACATCCAGACTACCAACCTGACCTACCAGTCAGTCCAGTATGGAGCTAAGTGGCTGGCACTGGTTACTGCCACCACGCTTGAATATTAAGCTGCAGAACATTCCAAAAAAAATCCCAAAAAGGGAAATCTGAGAGACTGATCTAGATCCGATCATCTGCACACCCCAAAGCATCCAGCCAATACTCAAGCTCTCTTTTGAACACTTCTAAACTCTAATTTTATCACCATGTGCTAAGGAAACTACATGACTGACAGATGTAGACAACAATAAAAAAGGCAAACATGGATTTCAAGTCAGTGTAACTGAGGTTTTTTCATAGACTCCTAAGACTCTTCTTGCAGGAGATACAAGCAAGGGATTGAGGCCTCTCTGCCTCCTCACTCCTTCCTTCCTTTCTCCTGACACATTTCAGTAGAAGAGTTACCTTCTGGTGAACTCAAACTTCCAAGAGCAGTAACAGTTTCACTTCCCACAGTTCCCATCTCCGCTCCCCTCCCTGCCGGCATCCCCAGGACAGCACAACACCAGAGCCATGTGCTGAGAGAGGAAGCAGAGACACAGACCAAAGAGAACAACTCTGTACCAGATACATCCCATCTCATTTCAGGCACTACCCAGGACTGTCACTAAAGCACTGCTGCTTTTCTCCTGCCCAAACTCTCCCTACATTCCTTTTGGCTGAGGCTACTCCAAGCACTAATATAGGAAGAAGTCCTGAAATCAATACTGAATGGAAAAAAGTTTTTAACCAGCAATAGTATGTTCCCCATATTGGAACAAGAGAGCAAGGGGTGTTTTATCTTACAAAAGAATCCAACTTGCATGAAAAATAAAATATAGCAAAAGGAAAATAGAAAGGAGAAGCCGAGTTAATAGAAACTATATTCAGGACTGGAAAAATCTTGTTAAAAGGAGGACTGCACAAATTGTTTATGGTACAATCATGAAGAACTTGCTGATTACTTAGGATTACCTCTGAGATACATACACATATATATAAATATGTAGGCAACTTGAGAGGCTGAGTAGAACCCTGGCCAATTTTTATACTTCACAAAATAAAACTGGTAACTTTTTCCTCTCGTCTCTCCCCACTCCCCAGCCTCTCTGAAGAAAGGTTAAAATCATCTTCGCCAAAGAACTCCAGAAGTATAGCTTTCAGAGCTGGTGAGGTAACTCTAGCCATCTGATACCTAAAGGCATCAATTTAAGTGTTATGACAATGAGACTGTTCTTCACAGCAAAATCCATCTGGAAAACAGCTAAAAAATATGAAGCTGGTACATTTAACACACTGTCAAAGTACGGAAGTTAATTTGACTAAGAGCAGGATTAGACTAGACTTTTCTGATCTAAAAGCTTACTAGACTAGAAAAAACATTTAAATCATGCAAAATCTTGGAGAAATATAATATTAATAATTCAATTACATGCACACAATTAAGTTTATCCAACTTACTCAAAAGCACAACAAATCTGTATGTTTCACATACCATATATTCCTTCCCACTCTGAATCTTTAGATGGTGAAGAAAGAAAATGAGTAAGTCATTGTAATGTGCCAGTATCTCCCAAGGCAGAAGCTTTCCATTTAACAAGACAGTGGTGATTTCAGTGGCAGTGCAGCTTTGATCTCTAAAGAAACACCTACCACAAAGCCTATTCAAACAGTCCCAGTGAAAACTGTTTCTTGTATTTGGTCTGTATTCCGTGTCCATATAACACCAAGCATTTTAGATCAGATCAAATTACGGTGAAAAGCCTTTCTTGGTTTACAATCAGTCACAGTAACTGGACTAAAGTAAGATTTTGGCCATGTTGAAGGAGGCTAGACACACTTCAAATTTGATACTGTAACATTTCTACAATAAAGTTACATCTTTGCTAAAATTCCAGCAATCCTCTCTGATTCCCCCCAGAAAAGACCTTACTTCTCTAGTTTTATTTCCTAACACCAGTACAGATCTAGATATGCATTTGCTATATTCCACGAGCACACAGGAGCAACCAGTAAATTGACAAACATGAATCTGTGTTCTGCAGACCTCCACTTCTATAGTTTCAAGTGGAGCTTGGACAACCATTCAGACATTAAGTTTCTAATGCCCACCTTCATCTAAATCACAGCTTAGTTACTCATCAGCCCTACGAAAAGAAACACCAAGTCCACACATGAATCTTATTCATCATAAATAACATGATCAAAGAATTTCTCTAGCCCAGTCTCTGAAACTTTCCATGGGTTCCCTCGGATGCAGGATGAAAGCAAGCTGTGCCTCTCTGGCACTGTTCTTTTACACCACAGCTCACTCCCTGGTAAGCCTTGTTGTTAGTGAATAATGAATGGATTTGAAAAGAAAAAAGAAAACCACAAGAAAAAGCAAAAAAGCAGGTTTGGTCAATAGGTTGGCAAGTGAGTAAATAGAAATAACATACACAGAGGAAAGCACTCAATTTCACAATTGCTGAGCCTACTCTAACTTTTTCATTTATCCTAAAGCAGACAGATTTCAGCTGGGCTCATTCATATTTTGATCTCTGTTCCATATTTCCACTAAGGAGGTGATCACTTCCACTTTCTGCCTTTGCCAGTTTCAAAATACACAACCTCCATCCCCCACCACCACCCTACCAGCTTTCCAAAGGGCAGTATTAGGCCCTCGTGCCTGAATGAACTATTGAAATTCATAGGTATTAACACACACATCATCAGAACTCGATTTCTCTTTCACCATTTACACTACAATTAATCCCTCAAAGTCTCAAAACCACCAAACCACTTATGTGAGGGGCTCCAGCCACCTTTAATACTGTATTTCAACAGAAAAGAAGGATGTGTTTAACTCTGCTCCGTTTGAACATAAAGATGGACTATTTGCATGTTTCATTAAACAAACCTTTGGCTCAACATTCTCCCTCTCAAAATATTTTCCTCACAAGCCTCTTTGCAAACAATAGTAGGAGTCCTGAAGAACTCAACTGCTTACAGAACTCCTCCCTGTGTAGATACTCAACAGGAACATCATGTGCTCCAAAGGCAGCCAAAGTTTCTTTACCACTTTCTTCTGCATCTTTTTTTTGATGCTTTATTGTCAAAGCATTTCAACGTTCAGATTGAGAAGGAACACACTTAAAATCTCTGCTGGTAGGGACACAGGCACTCAAGCTATTTCCTCAAGTGACTTCCCAGAAAACTCTGCCAAACCAAGCTGAAACACTATTAACAGGGTATTTTAACTGCAGGGATTAGTATTTTGCATTTCACAATTTTCTGTAGAATTCTGTGTTTACGGTGCAAAATACACCAAATGGGCATCCAGGATTTTTACCCAGCCATGTGTCTGAAACAACACCTTTCTCTGTCCTCTAAAACAACTTGCAGAAAGGACTGCACAACACAAGAGAGTCATTTCCCCTTCCTGATGCCGATACAAGTTGGGAACAGCAAATGAAACAGGTTTAACCTGTCGAAATTTTCCCACTTTGCCCTTTTACCAACACATGTTGAGGACCCACAAGGAACCCAAGAAGAGCAAGAGCTTTCAACACTCTAACCATTCATTCCCAGTAGCAAAGAGCTCTCATCTCCAGCTGTCAACTACTGTCCCTAAAAAGGGCATTTATATAGACTTTCTTACTGAAGAACCACACAAGAATCATGACTCTTCAGAGCTGAAATATTATTTTAAGAAATCAACAGTACCCTAATTAACAGTGGAGCAAAATGTTTCTAGTGCAGAACAGGACTCCAGTCTCAGAATACTAATAATCTGTTTAATTAGAGCCTGAAAAATGGAAACATCCTCCAAGCAGGATGGGTCTCATTCCATAGGTTATTTTACCTATAAATCCCTTCTCTGCTAATAGGAGTTAAACTGAAGGAAGATATACAAGACTTGGTTTGTTTAGGCTGAAACTTGCCAAACAACAGGATTCAATTATTTTAATTTATCTTCAGTTTCTGAACGTGGAAACAACTGATATTTACAACAGTCTCTTGGTCTTCAGATTGCAGAACTATTTTTTGTGAAATAATACAAACACTGACAGCTGTTTAAAGATAGTTGTTCATTAATAAAGTGCCTGTTCCTTCACAGAATAAAGTATGGTTGTCTAAACTGAAGCTAATCAGGCAGGTTTTCAGAGGACCTGGCAAACACAAGAAATCTGTGTTTGTGTGCACATGGATATGCACGTGTGTAATTGCTGCTATGCCAAGAGGGGTGAGACACAACCCTCTTGCTAGAAATTTGGCTTAAGGCTGTCACCTTCAACACCCACAATCCTTGAAACAAGAATAAGCAAGTTGAACAAGCAAGTGAAAAATACCCAGCACTCTCATGGTGGGTAAATACAACCTATAGAAACATTTTCAAGCAGTTCAAATAACCTCTGGCTTCTACACTCGCCTATGCAGCAGCTCTCAAATCAAGACAGCTACTTACAAACAAAACACAACTCCTACAAATCCTACAGTACACAATAGTTGAAAAGCACTTCTGCACAAGTACTTTGAAGAACAATATCCCATGTGGCTGCAGTTGCTAGAGCTTACCTTCCAGAACTAATAAACAACATGTCCATGTGAGATCTGAGCATTAAAGGATTCAGGAAGAAAGAGCAAAACTAGTTTTGCAAGTCATACTCATTAAGATCTTAATGACACAGCCACAAACCTGGCATGTGAGAAACCCCAAGAAATCCAAGACACTAAATACAAGACTGATTTTCCTCTAGGTTGTAAGGCTGAATCAAGCCTATCACAGGAGAGGGGGGATCATCACAACCAAGGCCGAGCTACCCCTGGAAACTACAGACAAGGCTTGAAATGAACTACTTGTTTGAGCCATAGTTCTGCCATCTACTTTCCCAAGCTATCCTTAATGCTGAGGACTGAACTGTGACTAAAACAACAGCAGAAATCACCTGCTTTTGCCAAACTGCAAAAGAATACAAAGGTCCAACGCTAGGCTGCCATGATGGAAGCCTAGAAGCTCACTTAGGATTAAAAAGAGTATTTTCAGCAAAACCAGACAGATAAATCCTGTGAAGATATTAAAACATCTCCCAGAAACACTAACTTCTTTTTCAATCACTGTCAAATTATGGCCTTCATTAATGAACCACCAGACTCGCAGCATCTTCTTTAGGTTAGCCTGATATTTTTAGTGTTCCAATTCACAGTGGGAAAGACAAGTACAGCTTAACTAGAGAACTTTCCCCAGAGTATTTTCACTCTTTTGATCCCACACATTCATCAAGTGGCATTAATTTTGTCCAGTCTTTTCAGAGAGGGAGATGAAGTCCTCAAACAAAGGCACTCCTTTTTTGATTTGCTCTTTTTTCCAGAGTCCTTCTGTTCTGCCCATGTGCTTGGGAAAACCAAGGCATAGTAACCTCAGTGTAAAACATCTAATCCTGGGGACAAATACCCAGCTACTGCTTGGAAATCTGAAGACAGCATTCCCACAGGTGTTACAAGCAGCAAAGGCACCTCCTGCATACGTCAAATACTGAGAGATCCCTGTAAGCACTGCAGCCCCAGCTTTAAGCACACACCTCGCAGATGCATTGCCCTGTAACACCAGCCAGATCCAGTGGCAATTTACAAAGCTGGAAACAGCCACCAGGTACATGAGAGCAACTCATTTTCATTTTTAAAAGCACTTAAAAAGGGACTAAATTATTTAAATTCTATTAGTGCACAGAGTATCCCAGGAATAGCCTGTCTTCCCTGCAAAACAAAGTTTGGTCTTCCAGAGTTACAGCAGATAGGCTGCTGCAACTTCCTGCTGACAAAAGCTATGCTGTGTTTTTCTCAAATCCAAAATGCAAAGAGAACCCAAATCCCTGCCCCCTTTGCTTCCTCAGAATGAAGTTCTCCTTCAAGACTGTTCACAGCTTAGCATTGAAACACCTGCAAATAAGTGCTGTTTTATGTAGGTCTTTAAGTGTTCCAAATTAAGGTCTGAAAACTCCAATTTCAGCACACCACTATAAATCTGACTATACACCCATGATGATCAAATGGCATTTGTTTCAAAGCAGGGGTTTAAAACATCTTTTTGTCCTTGGAATTTTGAAATTACCAAATAATTTTTAAATCCAGTGCCAACACCCCAGTCACAAATCACAGGAGGATTTGAATTAGTCAAGTGTTCACTCTTAAGCTAATGAAGGTAGAGGCAACTACGTTCATCAGGTCTGGTTCCAAAACAGGAATGTTTAATCTGGATTTTCTAACAGTGATACCTCAGAACTACAGAATGAAAAAATGTTTGCATGAAAATTAAAACAGAGAAAAAAGTATTTTATCTGTAAATTTCTGGAGTAATGAATTAATAATTACATATTGACCAAAGCAGCAGTAAAAAAAGTCATTTTAGCAAGTCTACTTCCTTCTATTCTCTCCCCATTGATCGTCCCACTGGTAACATATGTAACCTCGAGTCAATGAAATACCATTTAATTCAAATTAACTTAGAATTCTAACTTTCTATGTACAGAAAGGGTAGGCTAAGCAACCTGCAACACTGTAAGAGTTACGAGCTTGTTTTCTATGTTGTGCTCATCATGGTAAATTTCCAGACTCCTGAACATTTCGCTAGTGTCAAAATTTACGTGCTGCCAGATCCACGTACAAGTCAGGTTCAGAAAAAAAACCATACAAACAAAGTACCTGCTGCCTCCAGTAAGGCTTCTAGTCTTGCTTGTGTTTCTGGATCCACAGTTCTCAAGTCCGCACCTTCTGCAGCACTCGATAAGAATAACTCCGATGTGGTTTTAAGTACTGGGTTATCAAGATCTTCTTGGTCCAAAATAAATGATTCGACCTGTTTGCCAAGTTAGAAAAACAGTTTTACCATTTTTGAAGCTTTAAAGTAAATCTAAAATATTACCAAAAAATACCACAGAAATAATCTAACTGTACTATCATAATTGTGTTTTAAGTGCCAAGAACATAGAGCAAACCTGCAAAAAACATCTGGTCAACTCACTGAAAAGGTAGTTAAAATCACAAAAGAAAAAAACCCCACATTAAAAAAAATACTGCAAGAATTGCGGTATAAAGCACCTTAAATACAGCAAGGGGAACTCAGATTAAACACTGAATAAGTGTTATGCATGTTTGCACAGTTAACCACCCAAGCAGGCAGCCACAAGGGCCTGTAACATCTTTGTCACCAGAAGCTCATCTACCATGTTATTAATAAAAGCCACCAGTACTTTGGTACAGCTGAACCTATCTGAGAGCCAGGGAGAGATGGAATGTTTTCCCGAGATGCCTTTCACCTCTCTTTTAAAAGTAATTTCAACTGAGGTAGCACAAAGATTTTGTTTGTTTTGAGCAGGAACACAGGAGTTGACCAAAACTCAAGCCCAAAACATGTGTCTCCAAGCTGGCACTCAGTATTACCCCAGCCTGCACTGCTTTCTGGACAAGAACAGATCTGCAGAACGATTAAGCAGGCAGGTATTCCAACCGAGCAGCAATAATGCTGTCCCACCAGTGCCCCACGTGACCTCCAAACACAAGCCCATGGAATTACTCAACATAACACACTGCAGTTTTATGACAGCTTGCCAGAATAAACAAGGAGGATACCTGACTCACACTCTAATGAGAGCAGAGCTACACTTCAGAATCTCCCAAATTCAGACATAATCTCCTCTATTTTCAGTAATATTTTTAGACAAAACCCACTATTTCATAACTAGATGTTGTCTGTTATCTGTTCCAACACTACTGGTGCCTTAGATATGCCATAGAAATGAGACATTCCTGTTACTCAGCCACTGCTGCCCTCTGCCACTTCATACCCCAGCCTCATCTTCCTTTCTCAGTTTTCCACAAAATACTTCCCCCTATTTTTCTCACCCCAGCAGAAAAATACCATCTCCTGGTATTTTCCATTTTCCCCTGGAAAGGGAAAATTCATACTTCAAAAAAAAATCAAATCAGGCCATCTGCAAATTCATTAAGTGCTCCATTGTGTGAACAATGTTAACAGGATCTGGGAGCAGCACAGAGCACTGCTATTCCAGAGCAACTTGGGCTCGTTCATTTCTTCCTCTTTTTGATATGTAAATGGCTGTAACACTATCCCCTGGTGTCCAAGCCAGCCCTCCGTGCCAGTGAAATGCTAACGCTGGAATATAATGGGAATCAGGGAACAAGTAAGACTTTTTAGGAACATCGAACATGAGGTCCACATCTCAGTGGATATGTGTGATCCTGGCCAGCTTACAGATAGTAGATCTTGTGTGCCAGACACAAATATTAAAGGTAAGGCAGCTTTTCTCTGATTTGGTGCTCAGAGAAGCAAGATTTCTAGTTAGTCCAGGCAGTGGTCCTAAAATAAGGCAACTGTCATTGCAAGAAAGAGTCGAACATTAAACAAACAGAAAATTAGCAACCTTAACCAGTGATACACATTTGTACTACAAACAAAGAAGAGCTATTTACAACTCACAGCAAAATGCATCCCTGCTGTAAGATGCCCCTCAGCAGAACTCAAATTCCATGTTAGTCCATAGCCAGCTTAAGGACTCCCTGCTTTCATGAGCTCTGATGCAAAACTTACTTCCGGGAAAATTCACCCTCACCTACATGAGTACTTCAGGGTTTTTCATTTTTTCCCACAAGACTGCACAAGGCACTAATACGTGGAAATATTAGTCCTATTGCAACATGTTTGTGTGATCTGGTGAAGGGCAGAATATCCCATTCTATGTACACGACCATTCATTATATACAGCTGAGAACTAGATACAAGAAATTTTATTAGATGCTTATGGACATTTTTCTTTGTCAACCACACCACTACATTTAACAGCAGTCCTCCCTTTTGAGGACATACCAAAAGGAGTAAAAATGTCTCCTACCACTGAAGCAACTGCACTTGAGAACAACAAACACTGCAGAAACACTCAGTGGCTCCTGGCAAGCCTTAGGGTTCAGCCTTGGGAAGAGCCAGGCAATCCTCAGGCAAAGGGAAGCACAGCAGCCTTGCAGCAACCTGCCAGAAGCTGTCCTGCTGCAAGTTCTAAAGCTTCATGGTTTTGACACTTTAGAAAGATATGGAGCATTTTCTCCCCGACTGCTGCCAGCCCAAGCTCACTGGGATATGTTTACTGGATATAACAGGCAACAATGCACCTCTTGAACCTAAGTAAGTATTAATTCACCATTCACAAATACTCAGCTGCAAGGAGACTCTCTCCCCGCAACTGGGAATACATTTTCCTTACAGGAACCTCTAAACAAGTCTGTCTTTTTAACAATGATTGTGCAAACACTACTAATTAAAGTGAATTACACACACAGTTGTTACTTAAGAATACAAGTTGGGGAGTACTGGTGCAGTCTGCTCTTTTCACCACTCTTTTCAACTCCTCCTGCCTTTCAGCTCTTCTTTACATCAGCAACTGTACTTTCAGAGACCTTGCACATTTAAAATCTCACAAAAAATCTTGCTTCATATACAATATTTTCATCATAGTTTTCTATCACAGGAAGGCAGACACTTTCATTATTACTGCACATGTTGAGCATCAATTTTTAGGTTTTGTTTTGATTTTTAGTAAGAGCTTAATAACACACCCACAATACAAATATAACTTGAGTGTGAAAATACTGAAAATCCATATGCAAAATGTTAAAATAGCTGCACCACCGCCAGTCTCCCAGAACAAACTTCAATGTATTCTCAAGTCAGAACATCTGACATTTCTGTAAATCAATGCAGTTTCTCACACACTAAGACAAAGCTAGGGAGAATGAAGAGTTGGATATCTTAGCACTAATAGCAGAGTGAGAAATTACCTAATTGATCAGATGTCTCTTGTGAATGGAAGTGACCTACAGTGATCATATTAATAATAAATTTTTTCAAAAATCACACTATCCCAAACACATCCAACAAACTTGGCTCTTCAAACAAAAAAAACTTCATTAAGAATCAAAAAAAAGCAAGTAAAAAACCCAAACATATTTCATGTTAGCATTCCTGGAAGACATAATACACTGCTCAAATGGCAAAATTTAGGCACTCTGCTCTATCCTAATCAGATCTGCAGCAAAGTGAAAGAGCAACCAGTCACTGTGCTATTTTTGGATTATTTTGCGAGCTGCTTTGGGCAGTTAATAAGCATCTTACTTGGGAAGGCTCATTAGGAACACATGGATTCAAGATGCTATTCTAACTGCCGAAACAATTTCACCTTCCCAGTCAAAACCCAAGAAGCTGCACGGGACCGGAGGGCAGGGCTTCAGCACACCGTGTGTCTCGTGCTCTTCCACAGCAATGATGGACCTTGCTTGAAGTTCTGCCAAGGACTGCAGCAGCCTCACAGCTCTGCAGATCCAGTTACAGCCCTGGGTCCTCCCTCCAGAGCAGCTACATCGCAGCTACGTGGCCTCCACTCCATCAGTGTTTATATCTTAATGCCACGAACTGAGTTTACTGCAGGTCAGGGGTAGCAAAGGGACTTTGCAGGCACCAACACCGCCACTAACACTGGCAATTCTGATGGGATGGACAATGACATGCAGGGTTACAACACACTTCTAATATTAAATCTAAACTGATCTTCCTTACGTTGCACTAGTGCAAAGTACTTTTCCCAGAATAGCCTGGACCTGCTCACAAATAGCCTGTTCCTGACAGGCTACAGACGATGGAAAAGCTTCCTGGGTAGCTGTACAGCACCGTTCTCTCCTCCTCCTGCAGGCAAGGGCAGCAGCAGAGACAGCTCATTCTACCTTCTCCTTCCATTTGTGCCAAACTAGTGCTCCTGGGAACACTTATCTTTACAAATGTGTCGATAGGAACGGAAGGTGCTGTTAAATTATTTCCTTGAAATTGCATTTTCCAGGAACCCCTTGAGCTATGAACACTTTTTTGGGGTAACAATACTCTTCACTCTGTTCATGGAGTGTTTACAAATAATGAGGACCCAAGCTCTCAACTGGGACTCCTGAACTCCTATTTTTTACACAAATAAATGACTACCTGAATTTCTCTTTTGTGTTAGGAAATCCTTCCTGATTATAACAATTCAATTTGGACATTTTAATTCCATAATTAACAACATGTGCAATGCTGTATTAGGACCACACTAGAAAATTCTTGTGGATTTGTCTGATAAACCCAACCTCTAACAGTTTATGTTGTCATGTCCTTTATTAAACTGAACGTCAATATTGGATTAATACTTGCAATCCTGCTGTAAAAGTTCTGGGGAATAGTGATAGGACACAGAACTAAGTTAAGACTGAAAATGAGTTTGTATTTCAAATTTGACATCAAACCCCTTTAAATTCCACATATAAAGGATGTCAGCTTCAAAACCATAATTATTCCAGGGAGAAAGTAAAGTGAAGGACTTTGTCCCTGAGATGACACTCTTAGATGCTCCCTGCAACAAGTAAGTGCAGCACCACTCCCTTGGTGTGGACTTAACACCACCAAAAGGACCGGTTTTGATTTACCAGAAGATGTACTTTTCAACACTCTTCCCCTGCCAGCCCAGCCAAACATTTTTGCACCTACTTAAGGTGCCTTCCTGCACAACCATTTCAGTTTCAAGAGATGGAGTAAAGGAAGAGGAAAAACCACACACTACTGTGGGTATCTTCACAAAACCTTTCAGTGGGGTCTCAGGACACTGTTCTTTCTTGGCACTTCAAAGCTACAGAAAGAAAATAAACATTTCAGGGAAGTACTCTAGAGTCAGTACCTAGAAACAACATAGAATCAATGGGAACAGCAATTCAGACATAATTAATGATATAAAACCATACCCACTCTATTTGGCTTGAGCTGTAATTTCTGAAGACAGTTTCTTCCATTAAAAAACAAAAGTTCCAGCCCAAGAAGACAGAAGCCACCATGACCTGTGAATCACCGAGAGAGCATTGTCCAGCACTATGGATGCTGTGATTACGCAGTGTCCTGCCAGGCCTGGGGGGGTACAGGGTGCTCGGGGTCATCACCACCTCAATGGAGAGCATCAAGTATATGAAGCATCATTTCCAGTCACTGCTCACCTTGTGACAACTCAGGCAGCTGTCAGACACTTTCATGGGTTGCTTTAACACATCCAAAAGGGAGAAAACTCAGGGGAGGAAATAAGTAATTTTCTACCACTTTACTAAATTTCATGGACTTACAAAGGGGTCTGAGAAGCTGGAAGATCATTCTTCTGGGAATAGAAAGGCATTAGATCATCTCAGCTCCCTGTGAGGCCATAAACCTGACCATGGCTCCACCTTTAAGTGGAGCTGTCAGTGCTCAGCACCTGCAGCAGCAGCTCTGTAGGCAGGGCATTAGATTGGGAGGGTGGGGAGAAAAGGGGTGCAAATCTGTTTAGCTCTGATTGCAATAGGAAGCTGACTGACTGGAGGCAGGATTATCTAAAGGATAGCCTTTATTCCAATAGATATTAAGCAATTACCAGCTAACGAAACAAGCAGCTATAGGATCTGGGCTGTGGTGAGCTCATTTCAGAACACAGGTTCATGCTGCAGATGCTGCTATAGATGCAGGGTAAATACAGGTGGACACAACCTCATGATTTGTCACTGCAGGCAAGGAAAGGCCCTCACACACACAGTGTGGGCCATGAGTCCAACATCCACACGTAAAACACAATGTTCTTGACGCGTTACCACACGAGCTGACTAAAATGATGGGAGAGGCAGCAGGCAGTGAGCAAGGACTGACATCTTAATGGCTACTCCACCACAGGGTCTCAAGCCTGGCACCCCAAGTCATCAGTCAGTTCTCAAAATTACAGCTGATCTTTGAAACATGCAGATAAAACAATAAATTAGAATTAATGTTTTATAGTACTACTCTTCCCTTCCAGAGACTGCTGATCCGGGTTTTCAGTTGTCTTGCACTCATACTGAACCAAAAGCAGACATTCCTGGACAAGCACCTGTCAAAAGGTTCATGTCAATTTAACCACGTACCTGATTTCTCTCTTAAGCAAACAACTGACACTATGCCATTTAAGTAGTTCTGAATAACACAAATTACCCCTTATCACATGCCTCTGGAAAGAGCTGTCTGATCTATGGATCTTCCAGAACAAGAACACTACAATTTATTTTTATTAAAACAGTTTCACAACAATAAGCAACATGATTGCACCCTGTTAACCCTCATAGAATTAAGGCACAGAACACACAGGTTGACTCCTCTTGGTACAAGAAACTGGCAATGTTACAAAGTTTCTCTGTATAGCAGAAAAGAAAGCTTTACGTATCTCAGTAACTACTGAAAAAACCCAAAGAACTGTTAAAACCAGCCTGTAGCTATCACATATTCAATGTCTGATAAACAAAAATAATTAGGACTATATTTTCCCTGTGTACAAAACAATCTCTTGCAGCAAGGAGCTGTCATGTACAGAACTGGAACTGACAACTGAAGCTTATTCAAAATTCACATCAATCCCAGTAAATCAAGTGCCAATTCTTGACATGTACTTTATACCAAAGAAAACCTTTGAATGGAGACCAGGAAACTTGACCAAAAATAAACACCACTTGCACTAAGCACTCCTTATTTTCTCATATTCTATCTCAGTCCACTCTAAATCATGTTTTCAGTGCTCAATCTCCCCCCATGTGCTCTAGAATTCCCTCCTCACCTGTTTCTTCTATCTAATATTCCCACAGAAATAGCCCCTCTACTTTCCTCATCTCAAACCAAGAAACAGCTGGCGTAACTCAGTATTCTGATTTATTAGAATGTAAAACAGAATTGTTGCATCAATTTAGCCAGGGCTTTCAGGATGGTGTCCTTGCTCAAGTATTAAATCCCAGGCATTACAACAAAGTAAAGGCAACTTTTAAGACAGAAGAATAGATGCATTTGTTTGCTGTTGTAAAAGCTCACACCCAACCAAGATAGGAAGTATTCTAAGCCACCTTCTTGGAAATGACCTTTTAAGATCTCTTTTCAATCCAAGGGAACAATGCCTAAATAGAAAAAAAATCCTACAAGTGGATCTTGAATACAATAGTAATTCAATAATCTGACTCCAGGCCAACCTATACATTTCAGACAGAGGAGTCTCAACATTTAAAGTGACTAATTAAGTTATCTAGAGGCTTATAGCAAACTGAAAATCATCCTGGGCTTTCTGCCCCTCTCAGAGCCCAAGCTGGTGGCAGCTATTCTTTTCAAGGCCTGGATAAACAGGTCTGTGCATGCTGTCCTACTGCCAAAGCAGCAGAAACCCCACTGTAACTCCTGAGCCATCACTTAGTCATTTCAAAGAAACTATCAGGCAGCTCTGTCTAAGCTATAATCCACTGGAAATTCAGTATGTAGCAGTACAAGGGCTTAAAAATGTAACTATTTCATAAAAACAGTTAAAAGAGAGACATTAATCTAAACTGTTGGCTTTATCCTAAGAAATCCTAAATGTCAAGCATCCACGTGAGACTTCCTTCTCCCCTGGCTCCCTTCCAGGCTGTGGAGGAACACATACTCTAAACAGGTGATGCTCAGAAGTCACCACAACCAAGGATCACAGTTTGGAAGCAGGTCATTTAGCCCCAAATGCTGATCTCCCCTCTTCCCTTGGTTTGAAATATGACCGACTTACTACCTACGTGCCATGTGACACTGCTAGTTTTATTCATGATTTTGGAAAGGGAAAAAAATTCAACAGGTTTAGGGATTTTCCTAGAAGAAAATCTTAGTTAATTAGTAATCCCTATGTTTTACTGAAGGCAGGGGAGAATAACTTAAGGGACCTAGCTAAAACCTAATGCTAAAACATGAAATGTTAAAAGCATGTGAGATGACTTTCTGTTGGCCCACTGTCCACCAGTCAATAAAACAACTTTTTTGTTTTTTTTTTTATTAGGGAGTATTTTCTTCCTGTAAGATCGGCATGCAGCTAGGAACCTTTGAAAAGCTCCCCTGGCCAGAAGGGCCAGCCACACTTGTCTCTCTTCTCAGCTACCACTGGCATTCGGACAAACACATCACCATAATTCAACCATGAGTAACCCCTCTCAGTCTACAGCACTTTTCCTACAGATTCTGGGATGCTTTGGAAGAGCTAAAGATGAAATTACTTTTGAAAAAAACATCTCGACTCCCTCTTGAAAGCAAAGGACAAAAGTGAGTAAGCGGTCTCATCTCACAAAAAGCAGGAAAGTAACAGGATCATGGACAGGACCAATTATTTTATTTATGTTTTAGTATAATAAGTGTTTTCTGTCTGCACTTGAGGAGAAGATACACAATGCTGCAAAAACTGAGAAGATTTTCTAGTGTTTTAGAAAACTTTCAAATAATCAACATTACGTAAGAAAAAAATTATTAAGTAATGAGTTGCAAGAGTAAAAAGAAGATAATATCCTATAATAGGATGCATTCCCATAAATTTCACTTGCTCAGCATTCCTCCAAAAACATGCAAAATAGAACCTCTGTATTTTCACAACAAAAAGGGAGAACTACTTGTTGGGAAAAAAAACCCCAAGCTATCTGTATTCTATTACAGTATATGTCTGTGTATATTATGAACTATAGCATATCATCCTAACTAAATGAACCCTTAAAGTCAAATATTAATTCACCTGTACCCCCCATTGTCAGAGGCAGCACGGGTTTGTAACATAAAGGTTGCAACCTTGTTACTGCAGTCTGTTGCTACAAAAAAGAAGTATTTGTATCATTTCAAAGTTAAACTAATCTTTAGTTTATCATAGATCAAGGTCATATGAGGTATCAGCAAGAAAATTTCTATTTGAGATAACCCCTGAGGCCAGGCACTGTTCAAAAACTTCCTAAATTTACCTAAGTACTTGCACAAATCACTGATTTCTGAAGTTTGCTTACAGTATCCCATCCAGCAGAAGGCCATTCCCACTAGGAAGATAAGGTTTACACAAGGCCTTTAGCTGGTGTTTGCATGGTACATGGGCTGCTGCTGGGGAAGAAAGCATCTGCAGAAGACAAGTGAAAGCACCCTGCTGAAGAGTGAGGCTTCAGAGCTTAACTTAAACAGAGTGCTGCAGAGTCCTCAAACAAGATGCAGGAGTTGTTTTTCTTGCTTCATGAAGTTTTCAGTGGGAAAGAAACCTAAGAAAGGTTCCTTTTTCCATATAAGACTTGCCTCTGTTTTAAATCAAATAATCACTTTTATTCCACAATAACAACTTATTATTTTAAAGGAATCTTCATATATGTTATAAGAACTCAAAATGACCTACTAAGATCGAAGCTCTGCCACCTCCTCACCTTCAGGGTCTGAGCCCCAGCTGTGAACTCCAACAAACACCCCAATTCAGAGCTGGAGCTGGTCCCAGTTTTAAAGGCCAGGCCACATGTGTGCACAGAAGAAGGAGTGCCTGTGTATTCCCTTCCCTCCACACTGACCCTTCTGTCAAGTGAATGTTGCAGGGATGGTTTGAGCTCTGAGCAGAGGACAATGTCCCAATGGCACCATCCAGCTGTCCTTACAGCTGGAGTTCAGTATCCTCCAAGGCAAGGAAAGGAGTCAGGAGAGCAGCCCAGTATCAAGCCCACAGGGGAGCAGCTGGGTAGCCCCAGTTCAAACCGGAACACAAGAACCCATGATTCACCATTAATGCTCAAACAAACCCTTCCCACCCCCCACCAGACTGTAACTAGTTGACTGGTGAAACCTATGTGCAAATTTGTGCCTAAATATAGATGTTCTGCTAAATTTGGCAAATCTCTCCTTCCCAAGGGGTTGCACTGCATATTTATGTAATTATACAGTAGTATTTCACATCTTTACTTTCTACACCTATCATTAGAAAACAGTTGCTGACACTTATTTTAGGTCATGTACTCAACTGGGTCAAGCTGCACTTAAAGGGAGACCCAAGTTCTGCAAGAAACCTTAGAAAACAGTTCATTGTGAAACGTTATTGAATAGTATTAACCATAACTACACTGCTTGTTTCTGCTTACCACAGCCCAGATTTGCACAGTTACTGAGATACCTACCATGATTTTTCTGTAAGTTAGATGCCTAATCAGACAGGGAATAAACAAACACCCTACTAACCAGCTCTCTGCATCCTGGAGAGTCACCTCAATACTTCTGGAGACCTGAACATGTCATCCCTTGATGTTTTCTAACCGGTGAATAATTCCTGAAAGAAAATGTTACATTTTCTTCCACCTCGTACCTCCTCAACTTTTGATGAGCTTGTCAAAAGAAAATACCAACTGCTAAACTGAAAACCACATTTTTCAGAGAAAAAGCTTTTCTGCTTAATACTATCTACCTGAATTTGCATCCACTTTTTGAATTCCTATTCCTTATGGTAAAGAAAATGCTGATATTTACATTGTTTCTAATACAATGAAAACTAAAATGTTTGAGCATTACATTAACCTCAGAAGTCAAAAGATACATTGTGCACACCATTTACAAAGCAGATCCATGTTAAGAAGGTTCAACAATACAGCAATGACTTTAATAGACAACACTGCTAATTTGAAACAAACTACATATTTACTCTGAATTTCAAACCCAGTCTAAAAATTAAGAGACCTCAGATTGCAGGGAGGGGGGCCCCAGACAAAATCTCCAGGTACTGAACTGCTCTGGAGTGCATGCCATTCAACTACTCATCCTACTCCTTGTAGGAGGTATGTTATGTCTGATTTTTAATTATGCTTTATGTAAATATCCCCAGAGGCTTATGCAATAGGTACAGGCTTAAGTAAGGCGAGCTGGTGGAGGCAGCTCAGGAGAGGGAAGCCAAGAGCTGAGCTGACTCCATAGCCAAGGGCTGGGTGCGCTCCAGTTGTCATTGAAGGCCTCCAAACCCCTGAATTACAGAATATGAGAGATTTGCTACATTTGTACACTCACTGCCAAAAGCCACTTACTGAACCCCGCTCCCAGATCCCCTGGTACTTCTGTCGGCACCGCCAGCTTCTCCTACTTGATTTACAACAGCTCAGCAAAGGCACCGTCCCCGAGCACTAACACAGCCACATTTATCACCTGCTTCAACTCTTGCCTGCCACTTTGCTGCTGTGAGGGTTTTTGATGAGGACCTGCACATCCTGTGGCGGCCACCAAAGACCCCATGGACAGGCACTACTTAGCACTGCCCTCCCAGCACACCTTCACCTTGACCTACAGCCCTCCCAGCCAGGGTGGAGGAGGCTGTTTAATGCTCGTGCCTTTGGCACCACTCTAAGTGCCAGCAAAATTCACAAGGAGTGGTAATAATACACTTAAAGTCACACCAAAAATCTCACTCTAAACAAGTTGCAGGCTGTGTTCACACCTTGATCAAGCTTAGAAGGCAACTAAGCAACTATTTGATCTGAGGTCAAAACCACCTCATTTCTCAGGCTGCAACCAGCGGTGGAAGTTGCTCCGAGCACCCAGGAGATCCCCAGCAGCCTGTTTTACACAGGAATAGCACAAACCTCCCGGCCTTGTCCCTCCATGCCCAAAGACATGCTTCAGCTTGCAATTGTTTCTATTTGCATGTGAGAATTTTAACTGGTAATTCTAGAAAATATTCCGCACAGCTGCATTTAAATTTCACCTTGTGGACCTGATACAGCTCATTTGTACAGGACCCACTTTAGTGCTTGGTTTCCCAACCAAGAGCCTGGTCACTACAATCGGCAGGCACTGAGCTAGGAAACCAGAAAGCTTCGATTTTCTCCCAGTTCTGCAAGCCAGAATAAATAGGGCACACCCTCTTCACCTGTAAAATGGGGACAGTACTCTCCACTGTAAAGGACTTGGAGATCTGATCTAAGAAATGCAATATATTTTCAAAAAGGTTAGGTTAAAATATATTGCTCTTTTCATTCTCTAGATAAATGCTTCATTACACTCTTTGTCCTGCACTTCCCTGATGATTTTCTTTTTTAACAAATTTGCCATTTTGACCAGTCCAATTATTTTAGCATATTAAATTCAGACTAATACAAGGATACAAAACCTAAATACCACTGCAGATATGCAGCAGAGCCTACAGAATACTGTACCATTATTTTTATGGCTTCAAAAGTAGAGAGAAGAGTACAGATCAAGGCAGCAAGGCAAAAACTCACTTTTTCTTTTTTTTTTAATTCTCCCTTTTAGTTCTCACTAATTCCACCCACTGGTAATAGCTGAAGGCATACACCCAAATCAGTGACTCATGGCACAAGACCACAGTCCAAACAGTGACTGACTGGCTTCTCAAAGCAGCGCTGTTCAAGAATTGCAGTGTTCCATCCCTGGACCTTAACTGCCTTTTCTTTGCTCAAAAAGGAAAACAAAACAAACAAAGAAAAACCCCCACGGCTGACAACAGGTGCTTCCTTAGTTAAAAAAAAAATTCCCCCTTGGTGCTCCCAGCCACGTAGCCCAGCCTAGGCACATTCTTCCCACCCATGCTTCTTCCCCAGGTAACTCTCCACAACCAGAAACACAAGACAGAAGAACTCCCCAGGCAATTTCAGCTTTGGGATTAGCCCACCTCCTCTCCGCGTGTGCTGGAAAACTTCAAGTATTTCAATTCCGATTGATTTCTTCTGTTCTATATTTTAAATAATGAACTTTTCCCCAGGTTTTTCAAACAAATCATTTAACAGCTGTTTGGGAACCTTTATTTTTTTGACCTCAATGCCTAACTCCCAGACACATTATTTATAATAGGCCGTCTTTCTTAATACTTGCTATTAGTCAAAAGAGTGCTTAGTAAACACCCTAGCTGTCCAATCTTCACATCCCTTAAATAATGGGGTGGGTTCAAAAGGGATAAGCTTTTAAAGTAGGTCTCTGCTCACCTTGTAAAGAGCCACCAACACCCTGATATAGTCCACTTCCCAGCATTTTCCAGGTTCTGTAGCTACTGCTTTGTATCTTCAAAGATACATTAAAATGTGACAAAAATGATCTCCTAGAGAACAGACACGCATAAATTACTTGTGTCCTATTCTATCTCTGCTACGTCTTCCAGCTCCCCAAAACAGGTATGTACTGGAACACCTAATTCCATATGGGACTGAACGTGTATGTCCAGGACATCAATCACACCAAGAATGTTCACATACAAGTGCTCATCTGCCTGATCATTAGATTTTGAGTTTACTTAAACGTCCTGCTGTTAGCACCACTTCTAATGTAGCTTAGGTGGTCATGAGCAAAATGCAAATGTGGATCTGCATCAGTTTAATCACGTTTTTATTCAGGGAAGACCTGGTTGAGGTTTCAGGAGGGCTGGACAAAAGACAGTCATCAATAGAAGGCAAAAAATTTAGCCACAGGAGGATGACTGCAGGCTCCCCTCCTTCCATCTCTTCAGAAGGAACAAGGACACATCCTGAAGTACACTTGCTTGGCCTCCAAGTTAAAATGGTATGCATCACCTTGGCTATTTTCTTCCTCCTGCAGAAGCCCAAAAGACTGCAAAAAGCCTGCAAGCTGTAGCCACTTTCTCCTGCTTTCCACTAAAACTATGTAAGGGCTGTGATGCAGCTGTAATCCCATCTTTTGCTAAGAGACTACTAAGGAAAGAAGATTCACCCTTTGGTGCAGCAGTGACAGATAAAAGCCTTCATTTACCTTCTCTCCCTAGGCTACATAAAGCACCATTAGATGCCAGTTTACAGGTCCAAGAACGCTCCATTTGGATTGGGATAAGGCCCCTGTCCCTCCTCCACACCCTCCCTTTAAACTTTTCCGCAGGTTTGGAAGATCAAAGGAAGACACCTCCATTACCCTCTTCCATTTTGTTGGGTAAGAAATATTTCTGTTGCATAAAAGCGTGTGTGTATAGCTATATCTATGGGAATTTATCCGTGTCTGGGAACCCCGAGTCCAGGGCTGCAATAGTGGGGCTGACGGCTTCACTTTGTTCTCCGTCGGGTGCAGGATCTCGCCTCCCCTTCCAAACCTGCTCCCAGGGGGAAGCCGCTCCTTGAGGTCAGGACACATCCTCACCCCGCTCCGCGGCCGCGGCGCGCAGAGGGCCCGGCCGCCCCCGGCCCTTCCCCGGGGCCGCCGGGAGGCG